>WXVQ01000390.1:0-11956 GCA_013372465.1 Nitzschia sp. Nitz4 | reverse complement strand
TACGTGGTCAGTGTGGCTCGTTGAAGTTCGTCAAACACTGCGACCATGGCAAACTTTGTGACGGCACCATTCTCTTGTTTTCCAAAACCTAATTTATCTAGTAGTACCCAAAGTTGCACATGTAACAACAACATTTTCTAGAGACAAACCAGATCTATGGTACCAGAAGCAATTAGTCCATGAAAGCAAGAGCCTTCTTGGTGAGTTCGACACCAAGGAAGCAAGCAGCATTAGCAGGGAAGGCACGGATCATGGCAGGGCGGAATCCAGTCAAAAGAGCTCCATATCCCTCATCCTTGACCAATGTTCTAAAGACATCTACGACGCTCTTGTAGGTACCGTCGGGGGCAGTTTGGAATCGGGACTTCAATACATCAGGGGGGATCGAAACTCCCTGTTGGTGAAAAAAGAAAAACACATTAGGAACTTCCGGAAATTCAAAAAATCATGGAGCTGAACTCTCGCCGAACAAAATACGTACCCAGCAAGCCATACCGGCGAATCCTCCAGAAACAACGACAGCTGGAGCACTCAATTGAGAAACTTCGACACCTTGATATCCAGCAATTGTTCGCTTCAAAATTTCATAGGTAGAGAACCAAGCAATAGATCCAGGGCAGTCACGCATCAAAGTCAAGGCGGTTCCCTTGTACAAACTGGTGATACCACCCTCACGGAAGACCTTGACAGCACAATCCATCATTCCAGAGTATTGAGGCTTGCCTCCAACATGGCTTTGAACTTGCAAGAGACACTTGATACGCTCAGTAGGAGCCATGATAGCAGTGGCGGGGAAAGCGGAAATTCCTCCAGCAACGGCAATTTCAGGCAAGCTCAAAGGAGCATCTTGGTCCGACTTGAATGTCTTGACAACAAGCTGTCCCAAATCAAAACCCCAGAAAGACAAGGCGTAAACAGGGGAAACGGCAACGATTGGAGCCGAAACACCACGGTACAGACCGGCAACACCCTCCTTGGCCAAAGTATTCTTCATGATTCCCAAAACAGATTGGCTTCCACCTCCAACCGTACCCGTTTGCATTCGGACCTGAAGAAAAGATGGAGAAGAAAAATTGATGAGAACCAGTTTCGAAAAAACAACAGTATACGAAAATATATGCAAAATTGTATTTACCTTGACAAGGTCAAAAGGGTGACCAACCAACACGGCAAGAGTTCCTAAAAAATACAACAACGTTAACAACACACCCAAACTCTTATAGATTTGGACAGACATCATTCCATGGTCATCGTACCTCCAACTCCTCCGGCGATCAAACTCTTCAAGAGACTTCCAGCTGCAAGTGACAACAGAGCATGGTTTGTTAGTATGATTGTAATAGGCTGACAATATTTGGTGGGTCGATGACCTTTCGATCTTACACTTGGGGGCTTCTTCTTCGGCCATTGTTCCAGGTTTTTCTTTCGTCGACGGAGAAGATTTGATCGGCAAATTATGAGACTAGATTTGTCCAAAATCTCCATCCAAAGGATTCGACTCAGTCCTTCTCCACCTCGGATGGCTCGGGAAGTGGCAGGAAAAGGTGCGACAGTGGATACTTAGAAGAGGTGTCAGAAAAATGATGACGCTCTGCTTTCCAGAACTGGGGTGGAGAAGGAAATGCATTCCGACGTCTGGTAGTCGCCCCAAAAAGTTGGATGGCCGGTGTCACAAGTCGTCTGTACGGCACACCACTGCATCCGACCTATTCGACAAAATCCGACCTTCCATCAGCGGACAGGAAGCTCCCATGGCCCAGAGCCAAGTTTGTGTTTCACTACGCAACAAATCTAGATTCCACCATGTCGTCAGATCCTAGCAAGCAACAAGCAGCTGCCCGCGAAGAGGTAGTCAAGTGCGAACAAGAAATCCAGTCCATCAAGGCTGCTCTTCGCAAACTTGGAACTGCTGGAAACGCAGAAGAACCCAACTCTTTGGATGTTTCCGTTGTAAAGGTACGCGAGTTTTCTGGATCCCAGGATATTTGGAAGTATCCATGAAAATTATTCTAACTTGTGTGATTACTTGTTCTTTTTTGAAATAAAAAGGTTGAAGGTCTCCCTGAAGGAGCCAAGCCTACTTTGAAGTTGCAGTTGTCCAGTCCTATTGAGGAGAAAGATTTGGTACCAGAGGGAGCTGCCGCCTCTTTCGAGGGTGTTGACGCCTCTGTGGCAATGTTGACTATTGTAGCAAAGGATGCCGATATTCCTCTAGGTTCGTCCTCCCCAACAGAGCTGGCCTCGCTTTGTGCTTTGGAGCCCATGAGTGACAAGACCGAGTATGTTACCGAGCTTGCTGTTGCCATTCTTCCAGAGGGTGAGGTTGCGGCAGAGGCCACCGATGCCGAGGACAAGGAATCGGAGACCCCAGCTGGTGAGGAAGCTACGGAGGCCAAGCCAGTCGAACCAACCTGCACAATCACTGTCAGTGTTACCTTCAAACCATCCGCTAAGGATCAACGAGAGGAGCTATATGAAATGTTGAATAAGACGAGTCAGCGTAAGGCCACCGCCTTGGAGGAGTTGCGAAGTATCTCTGTTGCCCTTGCCCGATCTGGGGCTGCTCAATCCGGAGTTGTTTCTGCCCCTGAAAAGCCCGCCGTCAAACCTGGCTTTTTGAATAAGAAGAAGGAACCCACCCAGATGGAGCGCCTCTACGAGCGTACTATTGGTCCCAACTCCATTCTTCGAAAGAGTTTTGAGCTTGCTGTTGTTGCCCGAAACTACCTTATTTTCTTTGGAGCCATTACGGCGTTCCACTTCAGGGGACAAATGTTGGCATTGCCACCTCCAGTCTAATCAGACTACTACAATTATTAGCACTTTTATATTGCTGTAATCCGGGTAGACATTGATACATGTACACGATATACCACCATCTCTGTCGAGCTATTATGTCGCTGAATATTTACGAGGGTTTCCTAAAATTCCCTTTGATCAGTGTTGCAACCTCTAGCATAGTTTCGTTCTCTTCGCTTCCGGTTCGTCCGACGACTCATCCGCAGTAGTTGTGCCAACAGAAATGGCTGGAACACTCCGGGCTGCCTCTGGCAAGGTGAAGCTGACGCAGTACATGTTTTTGTTTGGAGCAACATTTCTCACCATGTGAACATAGACATTGCACTCAGTAGCGTCGATAGAACATCCAAGGGCAGTCTCACATCGCTTCACCGTACCCTCTCCTGATTCTTGGCCTTCTTTGGAGCTGAAGCAGTGAACATGAATGCGAGGCAATGTTTTCCCTCTGAATCCACGGAACGCATCAATGAACTCGGGGGCAGTAGCCGGTAAATTCATCAATACATGATGGAAATCAATCCCCTCATCTTGTAGCTTGTGGCAAAAGGCACGTCCATCCATGTTATAGCAGTGAAGTTTTTTACATTTGTTTCGCTTTGAATTTGCCACGAGGTATTTGTACGACTCAGGGTTCAAATCATTTGCATGAACACTCAAGTTTGCATCGTCACCTCTTGCCGTCAAGGGAACAGCAAATGGCCCAATTCCAGCCATAAGATCAGCAACAACAACTGGTTCCGGGGAGGAATCAGCTTCATCTTGGATGAGTTTCACAAGACGCCTATGTTCCCCACCCAGTCGGGAGTTCCAGTAGACCTTTCGAAAGTCCATTTCGAACTTACATCCTTCCTCCTTGACAACAACCTCACTCCACCCAGGAGTATCATCACCGGCAATCACTTCCATTCCAAAAGTACGGAACTTTGTTTGAATATTTCCCGTTTTGTTAACCACAGTCTTGATTTTGGGAGAGTTTTTGTCCAAGATAACCTTTCCAACAATGTACTTGAATGGGAGGAGTTCGTCACGAAGGTTGATGTGTGCTAAATGTCCGATAGTCTCGAAAGCAGAAGGGATTTCTTCCACGGGAATGATCCGACGCAAAACTTGTTCGACGGCCCAATCAGAGTACGACGCCGTTACGAGATGTGTTGACTTGCAAAAGTCATTTGGTTGATCTTTGAGCAACGCTTGAAGCTTTGGGTCGTCGAATCCTTTTTGTTGGTCTGTCAACAACAGTTTTCGGAACTTCCCGCGATCCTCATCATTCCCACTAGGCACAGGATCATCTTCCAGTAGAGGGTGAATCACTTTCAATTTGGCTCGCTTCAAAAGTACGTGTGACAACTCCTTGCGCGTCGTTGCGATGAGGCGAGCAGGGAGAATGATGGCTGGATAGGGAACTGAAATGTCAAATGCCGAAGTCGCGGGGAAAGTCTCAAGAGGATATATGTAGTCCTTGCTGGGAGGTGGTTTCAATAGCGTTTCTCCATGTGACAGTTTCAAGGCTTCTTCCACCAAAGACCCTTCAGCCGCGGCATCATTTTCCTCGGTCATGGTGATCCACTGATAAATACTAGGTACTTGTGTGGTTGGCGGTGGTCGTCGTTCGCCTTGTCTGTTTGTCAGTGTGCTGAAACGTGGTTGAGTGTATACCGGTTATTAACGGCTACTCCGAACGTCCCATTTCACGAGTTTAATGGAAGAACGAAGGCCAGTCCCATGCCAACGTTGTAGAGAACAAAATGATAATCACTTTCTCGAGCTACAAGTAGTGACTCATCATCTTGTGTTCTACATTGAGTTCTACCTCCGATCGTGCAGAATGTGGATATACTAACACAAGACTGACCCATCAACTGGATGTCTAAGGGTGATGACATTGTATGAAAGGTGTCTAAATCTATTAACACAGCGGTGTCTGGAACGGTACACAGCCTCATTAAGGTTGTCCCGATTCTTCCTGGTGTTGTATCCTACAAGCAAAAATGGTCTATGCGGAACGAGCCTGAACAGAGTGTTGTTTGGGTCCCTTGCTCCCGATGACAAGCTTTCGCAAAGTCTTTCCTGCGGTGTCCATGGCCACGTTGATCTTTTCAACACTGTTCAGTTTCATGTTTTCTGATCTGCACTTTCTTACTGCATCTACTTCCAGGACTGCATGCACGATGGCGTCAATTGGGTATCCATTGTCCATCAACCTGTAAAGGAAAGAACCTTGTGAGAATTGGAATGGAAAATGTGATCACTCAATGTTCTAGCAAAACTTACATTGCCGCTCTTTCTGGAACCTCAAGGTAGAGATCGTTCTTTTGTACACGCTCTCCTCGTGAGTCTTCATAGAGCTCAACATCAACAGTCTCTTTGTATATATATTTGTCCCCGATGCGGATGGGGCAACCCTCGCGGCAAGCTGGATTATCACCAATTGCGGCTGGGAACCAATAGATCGTAACCTCATCGAAGCTTACACTGCTGTTACTCTTAGAACTGGTTGACGACATGATTTTGAAGGTTGGTGGTTGCTTTCACAAAAATTGTGCTCAGAATTTTATGAGAGTTGATGCCACAACTTCTTCGAATGATGCGTGGTCTTGATTCTTTGTGCTATGATGTGGAGGGGCGACTGAGATTTTCTCTGAAGACAAAACGTGTACCAGGTACGACCTCGAATCCTGCATAAGCAGCTTTAGGTAGCAAGCAGGCCTTTCTGGCGAAATCGTTTAGGTATGGAAAGCCCTCCTTACTTCAATATCCATGTCATGAGACTATTAGTCTGCTGTGGCAGGCCTTACAACAGACGCCTCCAAACATTGTTCGCAAAATTAGTCATTTAGATGGTAGATGTGTGCTTTCAAAAACGGTGGTTTTGACCTTCATATATAGCTTTCGTGGTTTGAAAATGACATCGTCGTCCCATCCGAAGCAAATAAGGTGAGACAACACGGTTTCGCACTCAATGGGCTGCCCGGGTGAGGCCTTCTTATGCTTCGGATGTTGTTGTGATCACTTCCTGTGAGGGGGATTTGTGAGGTGCTTTTAGGGCTGTAGTTGTAGTTCACGTGTAGATTGCGTCTCAGACGACAAAATGAGGTGCTGGAATGCTTTGGAAGCCCACGAGGGAACGGACTTCGCTTAAAACTCGAACGTCTCAAATCACCCATGAATGACGCTAAGTACGGGAAACCCGCGTGAGAGATGCTCGTTGTTTCTGGTCTCTCGCTCGACGTCCCACTACCACTTTTTCATGCTACTTCGTGAAAACTTTACTACCCTCCGCAAAGAAGTCCGAACCAAAGGCCTGGCAAGGACTTTGGGACGCCATCTATAGGTGATGTGTTAGTGCGTGAGTATAGACTTCTTACTACCCCACCAATACTTGTCGTTAGAACCTCAAGAACTTGGAGGTATGCATTCACTCCTTGCGATGCTACACATTCCAGCCCTCCTTTCGGGTCTTCGAGGACAAAAGTGGGTGTTCGCCTTTGTTGAATGCCTGCATACGAAATTTTTACAATGTTATTATAGAAGACGCACAGCAACTCGACCAAAAGCAGCGCAATAGACCCGAACCTCAAAGTGACGGTATGCCCTCTACCAACACCGGTACCATTATACGTGGCAATGTGAACGGCACTTTGCCTACTACTGGTTCAAGAACAGGCTGTTTCTAGTGAATCACTACCAACGTTACTACCTGCACATTTCGACTTCGGATGTTTTGGCCCAACAAGCCAGAGCTCTCGTCCAGTGGCTTCTTGTCCCTCCCTAGGCCTCCCCCTTCTTAGAGACCACATCAATAACGATTTTCTTCTTGTACGTACCAGACTGCTTGCAAGCTCCCCACTTGATTTTCTTGACATGCTGCATTGAACGGGATTCGGCCCAGATCCTTTCCAATTCTTCCTTGCGTCTTTCCACGATTTTCTTTTGGGGCCCACCAAACTTTCGAATACCCGCGAGGACAGCAGAAGGAGGCCTTGGCGTTTCCAAAGTGGCCTCTGACCAGGTTGTCTTGGGCTGCAAAAAGCTCAAGTCCTTGGGCTCGACCAACTTGCGTCGAGGAGGAGGAACCACATAGGGTGAATCTGGTTGTTCCAAAAGCAACCGGGCCATTTTGGAATCCAATGCATCGACACAGATGGATGGTTGGTGACTGTCTGCACTGAGGTATGAATTGACAGAGGAGGCAGTGTTGAGTGTTTCGGTTTCCTCGCGTTGTTCTTCCAAGTGGGCAGAGAGAGTGGTGGTGTGATTCTCCGTGTTGCACACAATATCCAAAGTTTGAGCCGTCATTGTTTGGGTGGTAAGAATATCTGCATTACACATGTTGGGTGGCAGCAAAGAGTTCCCAGCAGCAGGTGCATCCGTCACGTCGCTCGGAGTGCAAGTTGCAGCGGTGGGTTCTGCCTCCACAAGAAACTCGGCAATGTTGTCGTCAAAGGAAGTGTCCGGAGACACAAGCGAGGAATCAAAGGAATTGGCAACTTGAGGTGGAGCTTCCGACATGGAAGAATCGTCCTGTGTAGTGTCCGTCCAATCCGTACTGACGTTGCACTTGAGAGCACCGTTGGTTGGAGAGCTAGATTCTTTGGCGTTGTCTTCGGTAACTGTCGGTGCGGGGGTGAGCACGGAAACCTTGTTCTTTTTACGTCCCGCAACTTTTTGGGTGCTGCGATGCTTGTGCTTTTCACTGACGTCGGCCAACCAATTTCGTAGTTCCTTAACTTTCATGGTGATGATTGGAGAAACAACAACTCAATTTGTGAGATCAACGTTGCAGCAGCACCTTGTGAACAGGCAAACGGCGTTGCATGGTTGCAGCCATGGTTTGGATCCTGTTCTTGCGAAACAAGATGGAGTTGTCCATAATGATGGCATGTCCGAAAGGTAGGAGTTGTGAAACCTATAGACAAGATTTTGTTGCGTAGGAGTGGGTCCACGCTCAGTGTTGATGATGATAGAAGATAATCGTAGTAGCACGTCGTTGTTTGTTCTTGTTGGTGATGGGAAACATCATGTTGTTGTTGTCGCAATGGTGATGGCGGGCGTGGACGAATCCAAATGGCTGACGTCACGTGTCGCCCCTCCGTCTGTCCAGTCGAAGATCGGCCCTCCACACCCTCATGTACGGACGGAACCGACCGATCGAGACCTCTCGCAAACCCACACAGCTGCACTACTACTGCTGCTGTTGTACAGTACTCGTACTATACTTGATTCTTTTCTAGCTTGCACCATGACGGAAGAAACACACGAACTTCAAAATGGTAAGACCCATTGTCTGTTTTTGTTTTCGTTGTTGACTTTTTCTTGGAGGCCAATCCTCCCGGGTCACGCCCTTTGAAGCATGGACTCCTTGGACTCCCGTACGAGCCAGATTCTCACCTTATGGTGTTGTCATTTTATACACTCGTACCTTGCTCTGTTGATTAGAATGGATTCTGTGGGAACACAAAGTCGGAGACACGAATGATCCTTCCAAGTGGAAGGAGAACATGAAGCAACTTTGCTGCGTCAACACAGTGGAAGCGTTCTGGAGTTACTTCAATCATGTACCTAGACCATCCGAGGTCTTTTATGATGGCGATAGCCGAAAGAAGATTGGACCTGATAGTATAACAGTGGAGGGATACTCCCTGTTTAAGAAGGGAATTGAGCCAGAGTGGGAAGATCCCCAAAATGTTATTGGAGGAGAATGGTTTTGTCGCCAGTATTTTGAGCCAGCCACCTTGGACCAGTATTGGATGAACCTCGTTGTCGGAGCGGTCAGCGAGTCCATTGAAGACCTAGTTGATGAGGACAAAACATACGCAGACTGTATTAATGGAGTGCGAGTAGTTGACAAATCGAGAAATTTCCCATCCTACAGGCTGGAGGTTTGGATCAATACGAGGGATTCCAAGGTCACGGAACGACTTCGGAAACAACTGTTGGATACATTGATGGATGACAAAGACCCTAACAAGGTTCAGCCTAAGTTTGATTGGAAGGACCACTCCTAAGCGCAATATAGAAAAAAAAATTCCAGATGTGTGTGTGTGTGTTTGCAGTGTCCGTGTTGGTTTATGGCAAGGTTATAGGGTGGGCTAGGGTTTGGCTATGCCTGTGGTACGGGGTGAGGCGCCAGCTGAGCTACGTCTATGGACTACCGCATACTTGGTACTACGATACCTAGTCGGCAGGGTTCATCGACATGCTCAGCAGCTGATCCATCGAGATGGGTCTCCAAGCATTCTGATTTCCAACCTTCTTGTTAGCAAACACAACGTCACCGTCAAGATAGATGGCAACGTTTCCAAACAAGTATACTTGTTTACCGTCTTCCAGTGCTCGTGCCCCCAGACGAGGTTGGAACAAAACGCCGTGACCTTTGGCAAACTCCTCCACCACATCTCGAAAGCTTGGAGTACGAATGTCTCGTCGCTTGAGGCGGAGACGGGCTTCGGCCTCGCTTCGGGAGCGTGATTCGACAAAAATCCCATTTTCTTCCACTTGTTTCTGGAGTTCCAAACCGCGCCGGGCTGATATGACAGAGTAACTCCCGTTGGTCGAAAGATGAATGTTGTCCAACGCATCCTTGTCCTTGGTTGCTTGCTGTATCATCCAAAGCACTGAATACAAAATGCCGCACAAACGGGCATCTTCCCGGACTCGACGCGTACTTCTGGATACATCGGTTCCTGTCGTTGAAGGTTGCATCAAACGAACTTTCCATTCCATGTAGCTTCGAGCAACTCGTGATGTAGAATTTTGACTGTTAGATTTGTCCACCAGAATTTCAAGCATGCGATTCACCCAAAGCAAGAGCTCGCCTTCTAACAAGGACAAAAAGTCAATATCGGATACAACTGCCTGTCGATGGCCTTGCCAAAGTAGCTGCCATGCCTTTTCTTGGTANATGGAGGAACCTCTAACGTTGTGGATAGGGAAACAAGCACTTGGGAAAGGACTGGTGATACATGCTCGGATGTAAGTCGTTGCAAAGACTTGGAGTCCAAAACCGACGCCCATGGTTGTATAGTGCGAAGTGCACATTGCGCAAGATCTGTACCACGCAGCGTTCGGGGGAAATACGTCAAAGCCATTCGGAGTTTACGGTGACAATCCGAAAGAAAGGAAGGGATCACAGCCGGCATTTCTCTTAACAGTGGTATCCAAGGCAGGATCCATCGATCCAGAGGCCGATACAAGCCCATTTCGCCAGTGGACGTATCAAGCTGCTCAAGCCGGGGCTTCCAATGATGCAAGGCTTGTTGTAATTTCGGAAAAATGGTTTGCAGCAATAGCTCCCGACGTAGCACGTCTTGTGCAGCAGAAGTCTCGTCCATCATGGCAAAGACGCCTTCATCATTGCCCACATTGGACTTGTTGAGAGACGACAACACCTTGGACTGCGCCAGTGCCATGTTGGACAACGACTGGTACAACTCTACCACTGGAAGAACATCCAACGTGGGATCCCATCGATGGGATTCCAATATTTGTTGCACACGAGGCAGTATTTGTTCCTGCAAAATCGACTGTTGCAATGTAAAAAGGCCCTGGACATCTTCCTCTCGCGTCAAACCTGGAAACTCTAGCTTCCAATCGTCCCAATAGTTGGGTGAAGCCACGGGGTCCCACTCATCTAGTTTGGCTTGGATAGTTGGAGACAGCAAAGTGGGAGCCAACACACTCCAAAACGAAAGCGCTTGACGATCTGCTTCCTCCAACGATGCATGCAATTGGGGAAGAGCTTGATAAACCAATTCTTCCGATGTTTCCGCACCTTGCACACGATCAATGACGTCTAGAATGGTTTGCAGTTGTGACTGCCTCTGCTTGAGTTGTTGTTCTTGGCGTTTCCAGTCCTCCACTTCGTCTGTCAGCCGTTGAATATGAAGTCGATTCGATCGAGCCATTTGCGTGTTGGAATACAGTTGATTTTCTTGGGTTTGCACCAAAAAGGTAAGATTGTGCAACAGTTCTTGGCCCAAGGGAATATTGGCTTGTGACGACGGTACGGTTGTCTCGGTCGACGTGGTAGGTGTAGCAACGTCCGAGGCTTCCACCAACTCGGCCGGAGTGACAATGGCGGATGCCTGCTTCTTGTTGCGACGTCGTCGTTTCCACACTTGTTGTGTTAGCAACTGTTGGGTCGATGGAATAGCAGAACTTTGTACGCCCTCCATAGCAGACGACGATTCTTTTTGTTTCTTGCTATCTTCCTTGTCTTTTTCCAACTGGATACCCCGAACTTCAGCTTCGATTTGTCGATTGGATTTGAGTTGGGACATTTCTTTGAAATTGCCAAAACCCAATCCCATGTTGGCAGGACGCACCACCACTTGGATGGGTTGGGAAATTCCAGTGGAAGTCGATGCCGATTCCGTAGATGGTGTGTTATTGTCCTGTGGGACCTGAGAAGGAGCGGGAGGAGCTGCTTCTGTAGTGGAACCTTCTGTGGTTGGCGCAGCATCGGTGGTGGCAGGAGGAGGTGGGCGACGTCGTCGACTGGAGCCCAATCCACCCGATCCCTTCCAACCCATCTTGGCCAAGAGCTTGGACCCAATTCCTTTGGTATGTTTCTCCCATTTGGCTACCGATGGATCTTTGGAGGCAGGTGCATTGTTTGCAGCACTAAATGTTGGGGCGTCAGACGCAGCAGTGTTGAGCGGAGCCTTGTCGGAAGGACCCGAGGCAAACGAAGTGGGTACTGAAGGTGGAGGAACGGCAGCTTCTCTCTTTCGTTTACGGTCTTGTGCTTGTTGTAACAAGGAACGAAAGTAATCATCCGCGGCCTTTTGATCCTCATCTGGTTTCGTGTCCATTTCCGTGGCAGCTTGAGCAGGTGTGGAAGATGGAGTCGCTCCAGTGTTAGCGTTGGAGGGTATCGTGGAGGTTGGAGGAGGCTCCATGGTGGTCTCTTTTTTGGAAGCAGCCACAAATATGGGAGCCTTGTTCATGACTTGTCCCTTGTCTCTGGACCACCTACTAGAGTTGCCGCTGTCGTGTTCTTCCAAAAAGACACCATAGATGGCTTCGTCTTTTGCCTGTTGTCTTGATTTCTTGCGAGATTTGCGAGATACATGATGGCGTCGAAAGCCAATGTCTACATCATCGTCATGAATGGCGTCATCATCGTCATCGTCATCGTCGTCACTAGAGTCTTGTG
>WXVQ01000385.1:0-12001 GCA_013372465.1 Nitzschia sp. Nitz4 | reverse complement strand
GAATGGACCTTGAATCGCCTCCTCCACCACTTTTTCGGACTCACAACCTCGCAACCATGTCCAACCCTTGCATTATCGGTTTGTTGCACTTGAACAAGGAAGCAGTGATTGGAATCGATGGCCAAACCATCTCATTGAAAACAGATGACTTTGTAGGATTTACCGCCAACTTTGATCAAGACGCTTTCCATTTGGTTTCAATTCGAGCCCAACCCCAAGCACACTTGTCTGTGGGGTTTCTCGTCACATCCTCCTCCCAATCACTCTTTCGTCAATATGATCCTCAAACAGAAGAAATGTCGTCTCAACCCTTGGACGATTTGAGTCAGCAGAATCTGATGCAACAAATCCAATCGAATCAAATGGCGCCTTCACGACTCCTCCCCTACCATGCAATAGTCCCTTCGACGCAAGCAAAACAATGGTCCAGTCAAACCCATTGGATTCAAAAGTCTGGAATCTTGACAATGCGGAACCTTGTGCATGGGGATAAAATTGTACCGGGGTCGTTGGAAGAGAGTCAAAGTTCCAGTGCCATTGCACCACCCTCTTCTGTGGATGGCAAGTCCGTTCCGTATCCCCCAATTCCAGTGGTGGATGTTTCTGTGTCTAGATTTTCCAAACGCCATCTCGGTACCAAACAATATCTTTCCAGCCTTGCACCGTCAAAGCGAACCAAACTCTTTGTCTGTGATGATTTGGCTGCCACACTATTGGGGGACCTCTTGTCCCAATATTACCAGAACCAGTGGCAAGCCGTGTTGGGAGACTTGCAACTGGCGTATACGTTATTTCTTCATTTGCAATGTTTGGCGTCGTTGGAACATTGGTACGTTGGGACATGCACTGGTAGGCTATTCTACTACAAGAGACATTTCAATGTTAACTCATCCACTGAAACGTCGCTGTTGCTGTTGCTTCCAGGAAGGATTTGGTGGCCATGTTGTGTCGCGTCGGTGCCAAGGGGATGGCTCAACATGTACCCTTATATAAGGGCTTTCTCCAACTCCTTCCCTCCCAGTTGATGACCATGGACAAGGGGTTTCTAGAGGTACGTTGTGTGTACCATACCTATTGGTTTCCGTGTATACTGCTTTGAGGAAAACTGTCCATCTCACTTTGATCATACTGCTATTACTTACTAGGACGTCGATGAAGCTGGGGACAACTTTTTGATTCCCTCCTTGCAAACCTTTTGTCAAAATCTATCCAAGTTGTCGAACAAACATGTTGGATTCAGTGAAGAAGATGTAGCCTCTTTGCAACATACATTGACCCGATGTTTTCCATCCATGATGATTGTGGTGAGGGAATCCAATGACGACGACGATGACGACGATGACCAGAATGATGTAGAGGATGACGATGGTCCCGTCATGGTGAGTTCCATCGACGTGCAGGCAGCATGGGATCGTGCACCACCAGTCCCAACCACCTCCACGGGTGTTCATGATGCTCTTCCTGCTTCTGTTCTACAAACCTTTCCCATTCTGGTTGCTGCCATTCTACCTCACGAAGATATTCTCATGACATGTGCTAGAGCACTGGATGAAAAGAAGGATGTCTCGCTGGTTCGTCAAGCCGCCTGTTACTTGGAAGAAATAGAGAAATATAAATAGCCAATTTTAAACTCGTGGATGAATCCAAAGCATCCATGTCGTTTCGTTTGATAGTCTACAAACCCAATGTGCGATGCGACCCAGTAAGACGTGGCTGACAAACCGAACCATCATTGTTGACGTTTGAATGTGTGGAATGGTCTGTCAGATGCAGTATTGTGACGAAACAGAAAGATCTAGCTGCTCACAACTGCCTCCCATCTCTAGCAATGTTGCCTATCACGACCCCTGTGTCCTGCATCGCCGATTCCAAGCACTAGCCTCAAGGAGCGGATTTTGTGTCTTTGTCTTTTTTCGAAGCTTCCGCCTTTTGTATGTGAGGTGGGATCAACTGGAAGAAACGGCGTTAGCAAGAAGCACAAAAATTCTGGAGTAGAAGAGAACGTTCCATGAAACACTCACCTTGTCTTTAATGTCGACGGTCGCTTGAAGCTCCCGCTCGGTAAAGTCAAAGAGAGGAGGGAAAGCACCTCCATCGTTGGGCAAGCAAGCTCCTTCCTCTCGCAGCTCATCGAAAAAGACATGAGCACAGCCTTGAAGTGGGTCGATGCGGTTGGATGGTGTGTATTCTAGATTGGCAGCAATGAAATCCATGGCATCATCCGGGGTTTTGTTTCTGAATATTTTCTTCCATTGGCACCCCTTGATTTGTGGGAACTTGAACTCAATGTAGTTGGAGTTCATGGATCGGATTTCTTCCTTCGTCGGAGTCCCTAGTACTTTGATAATCTCCACGAGCTGATCTACCCCCGAGTCTCCTGGGAAAAGCGGCTGACCAAGTAAGAGTTCTGCACCAACACAGCCTTGCGACCAGATATCTATTGCTGTTGTGTAATTGGTGGAGCCAAAGATAAGCTCTGGTGCTCGATAGTATCGGGAACAAATGTAACTAACATTGGGTTCGCCTTTGACAAGTGCCTTCGCGGATCCAAAGTCACAGAGCTTGAGTTGTTGGTTTTTTGGATTGACGAGAAGATTTTGTGGTTTGATATCACGGTGGCAAATCCCCAAAGCATGGATATGCGCCAGGGCTCGTGAAAGCTGGTAGAGATATAGCTTTACAAAGACCAAAGGCAGGGGTGTGTTGTGTTTGTGGTGCCTTCTACTGATGGAGTATACTGTCTCTGGTACAAACTCGAGAACGAGGTTGAGGTATAGTTCGTCTGGTTTTTCTCCCTATACAAAAGGAATCGGACAAAATGAGCACGCACAAACACACAACACACACAAGACTAGAGAAAGACGCCAACAGATCAACATGGTGCGTACCTGTGAATAAAAGCAATGCCTCAATGCCACAATGTTGGTGTGAGGATCCTTGACAAGCTGTCGCATAATCTGCAACTCTCGGTTCTTGAAGCGCTTGTCTTGTAAGACCTTCTTGATGGCCACAACTTCGTTGGTCTCGACGACCTTGGCTTCAAAGACCACCCCAAAGCTTCCATTTCCAATGATTCGCTCCGCGGAATAACTAATATTCTGTTCTGTATCTTCGACTGCCGTCGGAGGCATCGTGGCAGCGTCGGACGCCATTGTCGCTGACCGTTTGGAAGAAGGTTCGGCACCGATGGAAGCCATAGAAAGCACTAGGAACGGTGTGTGTATCGGTCGGTCACGAGCTGGTAACTCTCTGCGGGTTCGCACTACTCCTCTGGCTGGCTCCACAACTACCGGTACCTATACTATATCAATCACGCAGAATCTCAACGCTACTGCCCCGCCAACACTCTAGTACTCGCTGCACAAACGTATCAAAGAGAAGTGGTCTCTGGGAAGAGTGTTGACTTCAAGATCCTTTGGCTTGCTACTGGAACGTTGCCACTGGCTTTTTTGTGTCGTAGAGAACTCGTAGGATTCTACACAGCCGGGTTCTGCTCCAATTCGCACTCTTCCAACTACTGTGCTTGCTTTCTCAGTTTCAAGAGACAACAACAAGAAGNACAACAAGAAGAAGAGTACTCTTGTTTGGATTCAGGATGGAGGGTGTTGTGTTGCGATGATTGCTGAGAACGGCGGCTATGGGTTTCGTTCGTTCCTTCGTTCGTTCGTTGGTTCGTTGCTCCCTTCCTCACAACACGCAAGAATGCTAAAAAACGGGGGCGTCGATAGGATTGAGAGCTCTTGGAAATCCAAGAAACAAACAGCCCAAAGAAGCCAGGTTGTCAAGGTGAACTCCGTCCGCGCCCAACTACGCGCAACTAGGTAGGTACCCATTCGTATCCGTTGTTCTCTACGACAAACACCTACCCGGTATGTCAGATACCGGTGTCTACCACAAAATACCGTAGCTTTCTGTACTGGCGACTACTCCGATCCAACTGGCGGGGCATTGCGACAAAAGATTCATGCATGATCTTCTCAGTCGTTCGTCGGCGAACATGGAACCAACAGGAGTCTGCCACGGACAAGTCGAAGATAGCTTTGGAAAACTACTTTTAGTTATTTAGTTATTCATTGTCATTCATCCTAATATATAAATAGTCGTAACAGGAATAGTACTGTCGCTAGGTTCCACCAAGGAAAGAACATTGAGCCCTTCCTAATCTTCCAGCTCCGTCTGACGCTTTACGGCTTGTAATCTCGCTCGTAAAGCAGCTGCACGGCTTCCACCACTGGCCGATGACGTTGTCTTCTCGGATTCTTCTTGACTGCTAGTGGCTCGCTTTCCTTGGGCTGCGGCCAGCCTCTCTCGGAAGGCCTTGACGCTACCACCCGACGACCCTACAAATGAACTACCGGTAGGGGGCTCATTCTCTTCTGTGCCTTTTGGCTCAGTGGCAGAATGCACGGCAGCCTCGGTGGCATTCAGCTTCGACCTCAAACTCTTGATGCGCTCAGACATGGAGTTGTTGTCAATCTCTTGTTTCTTGGAGACTTTGGATTCTGACAGCTGCTCAAGAATGAACGCACGGAAGGCGGCTGAGACATCCTCCAAGTGACTGTTCAGCTCTGTTTCTCCAAACCCTGCTTTGTATTCCTTCAAGGCAGCCACTGCGGCGGCACGCTCCTCTCCTGCTGCAGCTTCGCCAACAGCAGCTACCAAAGTTGCTACATCATGCGAGGGAGCCTGGCTCATGACACTGTCCGCAATCCCCAGTTCAGAAGCACAAGCTTTTACCATTTCACCCAGTGGTGAAGACTCGTAATCAATTTCAAGGTTGACCATCTGGGAGTGGATTTCCTCTGTGCTTCCGTGAGCCTTCACGATAGATGTCATCAGCAGTTTGGCCAGATGTTTGGTGGCACTAATAGCATCCTCAGTGATATCTTCTTCCATACCCCTCTCGCAAGCAACCAGCAAGTCCTCCACCACACATAGAATCGCTTCGAGATCGACACTGGAAGATTGGAAAGGATGTGACGTAGCCTCCTCTGCTTTCACTACCCTGGCAAAAAGCTTGGTTACCACTCTAGCCAGGCGACTGTTAAAGAGTGGGTCTGAATTTGCATCAATATTGAGGCACAACTGCTGTTGCAAAGCCATGAGTGCTTCAAATGCGAAATGTCTCGTGGCCCCTGTGGCGGCTTGGACAGCAAGCTAAAGGAAATTAACAGTGAGTATCCTTCTTGACGGTTTCTCCCAAACAACACGAGAAGTAGACATACCTTGTTGATAGCCCGAACCATCTGTCATTTGGAGTAACAAAAAGAACAATCGTCAGCAGTTGTCCAGTAATCATTCATACGACCGTGAAACTATCAGTTCTTACCTGAGAACTTGTTGCTTCATCCAGGGAATCCGTAGATGCCCCTGATGCTAGCCTTGGATCCAAAAGGGCAGTCCCTGCCTCTTTGATGAGGACCGTCAAGATATCCACATTGACAGACTTGGAGATGTCTTCAGAGCGGAAAATTGCCATTAGACTTGCAAGATTGACAGATAATAGGGGTATTGATAACCCAGCACAACATTCCTCTGCATGACAGTTGAAACCGAATCCAATCAAACTAACAAAAAAGACTTGTGAGCCAGCATGATGCCTGTCTTCGTGATCCAGAAGCCACGATACTTACCGAGTAAGTGCTTTCACGACCTCGTTCGCGTCCTTCAAGATTTCTAGTCTCAAGTGAGACACACCATCGGCATCGAGGTGTACAGCCAATGCTGCTTGCTGTGAAACAGCAGCATGAAGGGTCTTCAAAACATCCGTACTCTCTACAACAGCCGCATCATTTTCATCAACGGGTGTTTCTCTGTTCAACAGGCTGTGAATTGTCTCAAGGTATCCCCCGAGATAAAGCGGAACAACATCAGATAGTAGCTCATTGTTCATCTTAGTGTCCATCGCAGGTGGTTGCTCAACAGAATACGATCGCGAAACGCTTTCGGATTGCACAGTGACATCATTTTCGGTAGCTGAGGAGGCTGTTTTTATACTCCTGTCCTCAGAGGCAACCTCGGGTGATGTTGAACTCTTGTTCCTCTCACGAATTTTTAGCAATCTAGCTCTGAGGGAGGCCGCTGCACCCAAGGCTTCAACACTGTTGGGAGCCAGTTCTTCTGGTTCCACCTTTTCTTGGAAAGCTGGAGTTGTCTCGTACAAGTTTTTCCCAACTGAAGCTGACGACTCCATGCCTTCACCCTCCGTTTCGTTGTAGCTATTCCCCATGTCTTCATTGTTCATGGAGACCTCATTGGCTTCATCTTGCTCCTCAATGAAGCGATTGGAACTGCTTTTGGAAGCACTAAATTTTGGTTTCGGAATACCAGAAACCCCAGGTGACTCTCGGTTTCCAAAACGAAGGTCAAGCGCAGGCAGCTCATCAGTGAAAGGCCTGTCTCCGAAGGGCTTACTGGAACGGATGCTTGGCAACTTTGTAGGTGTATTTCTTCCCGACGAAAGTCCAGGAGGGCGGATCTGGCTAGGTGCTGGCATTGATGGAGAAGTGCGAGCAATACTTGGTCGGTCTCGGCTCTCTTGAACAGGAGGTCCTTTAATCAAACGCTCTTCTATCATGGAACGGGCCTTGCTGCTCAACGAAGAACCACATATGCGAGCAAACCGCTGCATGTCACTGTTCATCTTCAATACGAGCAGAGCAGCCAGATCCAACAGTGCAGCACGATTCTCTTGAAGCTTTTCCTCCGTGAGAGACTTAGCCACGGTCAACACGCCTCGTTTCCCAATGCCCGTCAACCCTATCTTCTCCACACTATCATAGCAGTCCTTGCAAGCCATCAGTCGTGCCTTTGGGTGAGATGAATTCTCAAGCACTGATACACACACAATAGGTCCAAGTCGTTTTGCTGGTAGCAAATCTTCCGACTTCACGAGCTCCATCAGTTCCATAAAGGTGTCTTTGAAGCGTCCCTGGAACGAAAAATAGTGAGCAGCGAAATATCAGGAAGACAAACGTGTTGTGGTGTTGCTTACCTTTGACGAACTGGCCTTATCGTACAAATGAGGTACAATCAAAACGGCATCCGAGTCTGACAGCTCGTACCGAATGCTTCGAAGATAGTCGAAGAAATCTGACAAAAGTCTCAGCAGGGCCTGGAGGCCCACAGTGTTCTCCCTGGAGCACAAAACGAAAACAAACCATTTTGCAATAAACCCAAACTGTTCCAACACCACACGACTTCCGTCAGAAGCATCAGCAACAATTGCGTTCGCCAATAATTCAAAACCTCCTGATGCATCGTCTTGTTTCCGAATACCCCCATCAGGGAACAACTCCTTTACACTACTTTGTGGTAGAAGAGGAGCCCATGCCTTTTTAAGGGATCCAAGCAGTAAACTGCCACTAGGCTCTTCAGGATACTCTGGCCAGGTTATCAAACGCGCAGCCATCTTCGAACGTTGTACCCCAGATGCTCCCAAATTCCCTTGTAGTGGATGCAAATCTTCAGGAGACTCAGCCTCTTCTATTCTGGATGGCTTAGGTGGCTCTGAAACTGCAGCTGGGACATTCCTCCTGCTCGACAAAGTGGGCCGGGTTGCCGTCGCTACATCCGGGCGTGGTGGTGTCGGGGCTGTTGACTTCTGAACCTCACTATTGACGGGGTCGTCTTCGTTCGATTGCACTTGAGAGGTAATACCGGCAATTATTGGAGCGATAGCACGCTGTACTGCAGGCTTTTGGCGTGCTGCACACTTCTTCACTGTTGCAACACTCAATACGCTGCGGGTGACACACTCAAGGAGGACTGCCTCTGAAGAAGAACGGGTTTCAGACTTGGACGACGACAGTCCTTGGACCAAGACCTTTGCAAATCGACCTCCCAACGTCTGCCCCCCTTGAGAGGAAATGGAATCGAGATTGGGCATGACTAGGACAAGGTTCAATACAAGATTTAGTACATCCGAGATTCCTGCCGCCTACAAAAAAAAACACATCAGCTGTTGTCGTTGTAGATCACTGAACAAACGAGAAAACTTACCTTGAAGTCAGATTCATCAAGCTGACCAACAAGTGCAGACACAAATGCTTCCATGGCTTGCCCATTTGGGCCATTGCCTTCAACTTCAGGAATGTGTGTGCCAACCTTGAGGGCTTCCATGCTAGCATCGTGCATAATCTTGCGATTGTCATTCATCGCGCAGTCGATAAGCGACCCATAGACAATCTTACCCAACTTTCCCTGGATTTCGGGGTCGACAGCCGACAGTATATTCCCAATTATTCGAGCTGCAACAGGCTTGAGATTGCTTTGAGAATCAGCGAGACGGTCTTTCAAACCTCTCAAAAGGTCGACGAGAGGACGCAATCGACTTGTGTCAAGAAGACCACTGCATTTCTTCATGGCATCGTCGACATCCTCTAATGCTGCCTTCCTTGCCTTCCACGCCGTTTTCCCGTCTTTGGAACCCTGTGTGATCAATTTTTAGCAAAACGGTATCAAGTGAATACGCAACATATAGCGAACTGCGTAAACTCACCATTCTGGATAGACAGTCACTGGGTATACTTGAAACCAGATCGAGGCGGGGTACCTCCACATTCATGACATCTCCGCCACCCGATGAAGCCCCTTCATCCTGCAGCAAAGACTTGCGTGTCCACTCAGTGGCGAGTCTAGGATTGTAGGGCTTTTGTTCAAATAGTTTGTCCACCTGGTCCCGCAATGACTGGTCGCCTACGAAGGCAGTTACCATCGCCTTAAACCGCGGCCCAAGCTGTTCATGAATCCTTCCCAGGACAGCAATAGCAGCTTTCTTCACTTTTGGATTCTTTGAAGAGCATTCCGAAATAAGAAATTTCGATAGGTCTCCAAGGGCACTTCCCGATGAGACAGCACCAAATTCTCCAGCAAAGGTATCAAGCCATCCAAGGAACTCCTCGTGTGCCACGGGGGACTTGAGAGCCGACGCTGTATCGAATGCCGTTCCAAGAATCGATTGTGGCTTTTGGACGACGCAAACAGACAACAACAACTCCTTGGATGAAGAGGATAGCTTTTTATCCCCTATTTTCTCCACAGCCAAAGAAACAGCGTTGTTAGCCGCTGCAAGAGGAAAGGGAGTAGTCTGCCGGTTGTGAACATCGCACAACATGGTGAGAAAATCCAGGACAGCTTTGTTCACGTTCACATTGATTTCTTTGAAGTTCTTTGTATTAGCCTTAATAAAACCAACCACCACCATTGTTTTGAAGGATAGGTCCCCATCCAACTCCATGAAGCTACTGGAGTTCGCAAATTCACCAAGTGCCTTGATTGCATTCTGACGAAGCAACCACTTAGTGGCTGGATAAGTCAACACAATGGTTAGTCAGGGCCACAACAATGCTGACCAACCCGACAACAATACTCACATTTTATTCCTGCTAGAACACCACCGTCGTCAGCTTCTGCATCCCATTGTGGGATATTCCAAGAAGCCAAGCGTTCAATAGCTTCATCGGTATCGACAGAAACATCTGGTGTCTCCGCTGAAGTTATCGACACTGGGCGTTGAGGTTGTTTCAATGCTGGTGGCCCCGACGACACACTCCGAGACTGCGACAATATGGAAATCTCGGAAGTTGTCGAAGGAGAGCGTACATGGATCGGCTTGTTGGTCGGAGGAGCTCTCTGTTGGACAGGGGAAGCTTTCACTGACGCCTTTGACACTGATTGAGCAGTTTTGGAAGTGGGGCCACCACCAGCTAGCTGCTTGTAGGCACGAGGATTGCTGGATTCAAGCGAGTCGATAAGCTGTTTGGTGACCGACTGCACGTCAGAGTCTTCACTAGCTTGGAGTGCCTTCAACATATTGAGGGCAGCCTTCCTGACGTTGGCATCTGAGTCCCCAAGCTTCTCGACTGCAAGTTTTCCTCCGACCTGTGCATCAGAAGGAGAAATAGATCCCCTAGGTCCAGCAGCTACCCCTCGAGTCAAACATCGGGCAAAAAAGTTGATGGCCGTAGTACGAGCCAGAGCATTCTTCTCGCCGCGTTCATCAGTCGCACCAGCACTCTTGGCCTCGTCGATGATGTGCTCAAACGACAAAGTGTTCCCGAAGAAAGAGTCCAAGCAGCTCTCAACTGACTTTGTGAGCTTCTTGTCTTTGGAGAGAGACAACAGTTTGGGGAGCAAAGGTCGGAGGTTTGGGTAAAGTCTCTCTGGGCAACCATCTGACAGCATTGCCAACACTTCCATGGCTTTTCCTACAACGGCAAAATGTGTGTGCGTCAACAAGCCCTTCACTTCACTGATAAGGGGAGCGTAGTTCACTGACGACGAAGGAGGAAGGAGTTTGTATGGTTTTTCGCCAGCACATTCAATGATCAGTTTCAATCCGGTAACTTTCTCAGACCACTTTGCTAGCTTCAGATGGGCCGCATAATCTGATTGGTTTACTGCAGCTGGAAGATTCACCGCTGGTCTATTGGCAAATCGTTCCGCTTCCAGTTTAGCAGCATCCGCTTGTAGAGCAGCAAGCGCATCCCCGCTGGGTTGGCCCGTGCCAGATGCTTCCCCGCGTTTGCAGCGCAAGAACGCAGAAACTTGTGCAGGCGAAGGCTTGCTTTCAATGAGCTTATCAAGCTCCTTCTGTTGGGCTTTCTGAATCTTTTCAATTACATCAAAAAGGGCAGATTGTCCACCCAAAGCCCTACAGAGTTCAGCCACCAACTCCAAACCAGTGTCACGAATTTTCTTGTTGCTATGGGTGAGCAACTTGGGTAATGACGCTTTCATCGATGCAAGTGGCATTAACGCCGCGCCAAAGCTACAGGTTGAATCCAAGAGAATTGTTGCTGCTGTCTGAACAACTTTGGGCTTCCTTGAGGTCAGACCTATCTCCAACAGAACTGTAGCGACAGATTTAAGAGATTCTGGACTTGCTCCAACTTCCATGAGCTTGAGAGTCAACGCCTGGGATAAGGTTCCGGCTTTTGGACGTGGACTGGAGAACCCGTTTCCGTTCACTAGGTTGACAGTCATTTCCCGAGCACGCTCTTCTGATTCGGCTCCCTTGCAGTAGTCTGCATAGTCAAGAGCCAGCTGAATGGCGTCCTCTACAGCATTGGCATTCTTGTCAAGCAGGAATGAAGCAATTTCTTGATCAAGCCCAGGGAGAAGCGTATCTCCGTCAACTGAGCCCACGGGGCCTGAATTTTGTCCAGCTTCCAAAATGAGCTGGTCCAAGAGAATGTAAGACTTCTTCCGCACTTTCCAGTCTTTGTCCTTGACGGATTGAGGCAACATTTCCTGTGTAACAACGATGTCATCGGTAGCTGGAGATCCTTGTGCCATGGGTGGAGGTGCAGATCTGCTAGTTGTTGGAGTCTTTGGAGCACTTTGAACTGGAGCAGTATTTTGAACAGGAATCGTGTTTGATACTACTTCTGTGTCGTGACCCTCAGAAAAGCGATCAGCACTAGAAGACTTGGCAGACACTCCACGTAGCAATGCCAATAACTCCTCGTCTTCGGCAGCACCACCACGTTCTCCTTGAAAGGTGGACTGTTGTTTGAAATTACCACCGCCACCCAACACCGCTTCTTGGGAAAGAGGTTCCGAAGGTTGGGCGGGCTGAGGTGGTGCAGCCACCACGACATCTTCACTTTGCTGCTTTGGTGCTTCTTTGGCAGCCGCTCTGTCGCGTTTCCAAGGTGGAACACCTCCCGCGTTTCGAGTGCGTGCGGCAGGTTTAGGAGCAGGTACTGGGGCGGGGACAGGTGCAGACATTACCACATTGCCATTATCATCCTCATCATTTGCAAACCGATCAGCACTAGAAGACTTGGCAGACACTCCACGTAGCAATGCCAATAACTCCTCGTCTTCGGCAGCGCCACCACGTTCTCCTTGAAATGTGGACTGTTGTTTGAAATTCCCACCGCCACCCATGTCAGTTTCTTGGGAAAGAGGTTCAGCAGGTGGAGCCGGTTCCTTTGGCTTGGGAGAAGCAACCACTACTACATCGTCATTTTGTTGCACTGGTGCCTTTTTGGCA
>WXVQ01000364.1:0-12074 GCA_013372465.1 Nitzschia sp. Nitz4 | reverse complement strand
CTTGTCCAAGAAACATCGACGCCAGCTGGGAGGTTTTTGGAGGAAGTTGGTTCGGCAGATTCTTCGGAAACAAAGATAATGTTGTTGGTATTGAACGCATCTTTTTCAGAGTCTTCTTGTTCCAGGCGTCGCTTTCTCCCTTTTCCTTCATCTGTAGTTTCCTTGTTGTTGAACCTCTACTTCATCTTTTGGCGCCTGTTGTCGTCTTTTTGGATCCCTCTTCAACGTCCATCCTCCTCTTCGGCAAATCGTCGAGGATGCCACATCATCACTTTCCAGAAAGAGCCGGGAATCACGGAAGATTCACCCAAGACACGAATTCCGCCTCCGTCACGTGCCACTATGCACGTATGCGATCGGAACTTTATCTCTAATTTCGGTTCGATTGGTGATAAGAAGCACTACTTCTGGCTCCATTCGAGAAGACAAACATCATCACCCAGCTAGATGATGTGGGACTTCCTGCCAACGAAGATGGACATCTGACAAGAAGAAGGATACCTCCAATCATGTGGCCGTCGGAATCTCTCGGTAATCTGTTCAGCTTCCGTCTAGCTACTAGGGAAACACTGCCAATACGAAAACTCACAGTTGTACATACAGTAATAACCAACTATTTCATGCATAATCTAGGTTACAATCTAAGATGGTCTGGGGAAGGTAGTATACATATCACAACCTCGAGGAATCACCGGATCCAGAAGCAATCAGACTGTCTCTTCGAATAGGGAAGCGATTAGACATGACCATCGTGTTGCGTAACATCTGACGCGTTGCAGAGGTATTCCCCACCAGGCTATCCCTCCGAACTGGAAATCGGAAAGGTTTATTTCCTGGTTGCGAGTAGATATCCGCCAATCGTTGAGCATTCCATTCTTGTAACTTTCGCACACGATCCGATAATGGCATGGCTGGTTGGTCATTCTTGGGAGATTGCGCAGAAACCTGCTTGGTAGCCTTGTAACACTCTTCCATGCTAGTACTGGGAGTGGTGGGTGCTGTCAACAAGGAACGTCGCCGGCAAACACGGCCATACACCTCGTGTTCATCCAAAGCTGCAAGTTCCTGTGCCCTTCTCAATGCCATTTCCGATTGAGGACCTACCATCACTCGGAACCTCTCGGGGTCTCTCAATCCTAGCGTCGTCTGGCGGATCTGCTCAATCATAATGGTAGACTGATGAAACCTCCGCTGCGAGTGCAACTCATCTGTAGAACTAACCGTTTGGAAGGGTTCCAAGCCTCTCAGGCAATAGTAGTCAGAGTTCAAGGCCTTTTCGTTTCCCCCAGACGCTCGCAAGCACTGAACAGTTCGTAATCTGTCCAACAGAAAGTCTTCATACTCGTTTCTCTACAGAGAGAAGAAATCACACAACAAATAGTGAGGAAACGTCATCCCAAACACCCATCACTGACTATTGTGACCTCGAACGTACCGTGTACCAAATCTCCCCTTCATTGTAGTCTTTGAACTCCTTGTGTCTGTTTGTTTGGAGGTGAATCTCGGAACGATCATCCCAGGAAATCTTGCGCATGCGTCGTTTCTTGGTGGGATTGCTTCGATCGACTTCATCGAGGTTGTCTCTGCCTCTCTTGGGAGACTCTAGTGACAGTTTCCCATTGAGGCCGTGGTTATCGACAACCTGCTGATTCATCGTCAATGTAGGTGTCAACATGCCGTTTCTACTTTTCCAAATCTAACAATGCGATGACCTTTCAATAATATGACTGTTGTTTGCTGCTGCTGCGTTGAATTGTTGTGTGTGTTTGAAAAGTAGCGTCGAGAATTTTCTTGGGGTGGTGCAAAAGGCCAGGTTGCATTGAACGATGACAAAAGACAAAGGTGGCAGAATGACCGAAAAACCTCTTCTTCGTACGTTCCTTCTCGCAAAGAGTCGGATGCAGTCATTAATCGATTATTGCCAAAACCCGAAACCCGACCGATTCAATCGTCCCTGCAGCATTGCCTGATATTTTAGAATCCTGAGTGCGTCTGACATTCTGATATAGAGCTTAGCCCTTCATGTCTGAATGATGGGATACTTTAGCAAAGGGGCTTCAATAACCCCCATGCTCAAGGATCGAGACATTTTTGGTCATCCTCAACTACAACGTTGTACAGGTAGGGCCATCGCACCGGTTTTATCGCTCTGCGGCATGTTACCTCAAGAAGATGATACAAACTGTTACGATGATGTTCTCCTTTTAGGATAAAGTAGAGGCTTTTATGCTTAGAAGGTACTACCTAGTAGCAATGTTGTTGGTGACAACAACAACAACACTTCCAACGACATTGGTGATGATGAGATGATGATTTCAGTCTATCTCTAAGACATCGCAACAAAACAACAAGTACAGTTCGTAAATGTAGTACTTACGTACCTTTGGCCGGTACATCATGGCGGCCTTTTTGTGTGTTAAGCTGACAAATCATTCCATGGAAACTACTACCGGTAGTACCTTCTGATTGAGACGAGGAGGATTGAATAAACTGGGTAGTTATAGGATAAGTTAAATTCCGTTGTATTCTGCATTGATCATGCTGATGGGTGGGTGTCGGTGTACGAGTACCCACTAGAGATCTAGTTCGAGGAGGTTGATTTGAGATTTTCTTGAATGAACTTGACCACGTTTGCGCGACAATCATCGAGACTGTAGTCGAAGCGTTCCCTAACAGGAACAATAAAGAGACAGAATACTGCTGTGAACCCCTGCACTGTGGCTTTTCCAGTTTGAAAGACATGCTCATTGCCCGCCAAAGCCAGAGGTCCAACTTCACCCCCTGCGTAGAAGCCCAAACAAGGAACACCAGGAAACATATTGGAAAACCTTCTGGCATCAGCCATTTCTTCGCGAATAAGGTTGCCCCGACGGGGTCCTCTTCCAGTACACGAGAACATGACAGCCCCCAGAATCTCTTCCCCTTGAGTTTGTTCCTTCAACTTCTTGACCATGGCATCCATATCTTTACAACATGCATCACCATTGAGACTGAAGAAATCTATCTCAGCTCCTTCTAGTGAACGAAGCTGTTCTTCAGAACCATCGGTCATGACCAACAGTGACTGAACAATTTGTCCATAGGGGCTGAGCATGTGAAGCTCAAAACCGTCTTCATCGTCTCTCTTGATTCCAATAAACTCGGCCATGGTCACTATTCGCGTCAAGATCTCCTCCGCCGTAATAGTCTCGTTGGTTCTCTTGTTGTAGACTGTTTGAATCATATGGATAGGGTGTACCTCATTCCCTTGGAAAATGAAATCGGGATCATCTGGTTTTTGGAGAACTACATCTCTGACGACATAAGGAGAAGTCGCTTGTGGATCACCCTGCGTAGTGCTTTTGACACCACGTGTGACGACACTGCGAACAGGAGCTTCACCACCCAACACCACTCCAAAGACACTTTCTTCTGCTGTATGAATTTTGACTTTTCCTTGCAACGCCTCTCGTTG
This sequence comes from Nitzschia sp. Nitz4, assembly GCA_013372465.1. Lineage (NCBI taxonomy): Eukaryota > Bacillariophyta > Bacillariophyceae > Bacillariales > Bacillariaceae > Nitzschia > Nitzschia sp. Nitz4. The sequence goes on along the minus strand of WXVQ01000364.1, from coordinate 8,620 downwards.
GGCCTTCTGCAAATTGATGATGTGTTCAATGAGTTCCGATTTTTCGACAAAGGATAGACCATTGGCTCCGCCGAACTCTTGGTCCACCAGGTTCCTCAATTGCTGAATCGAGAGCCTTTCTAGCTCGTGTATTGTTCGTTGACGGGTGCTGACAAAGCCCTGCGTGCAAATTCCTCCGACAATGGCTGCCTGAGGAAGTGTGCGTTGCATAGACATGACAAAACGCTCTACGAAAGCTGCCCCATTGCCACATGCATAGACAACGACAGCTTTCCAGTGCGGCGCTCGGTGCTTGGCACCAGAATTCATCTTGGCCTTTTCGGTTTCCTTGAGCCAGGATTGAAAGCTGTCAATGTCTTCGAGGAGAGTAGACCCTTCTTCAAAGCAGAAAGGCAAGATCTCTGCATCAGGGAAACTGGCAAACATGACAGAAGCATTGGATTTGAACTCTACGTTGTCTTCGCCAGTATTAACTTGAATACTCTGCGCACAAGCCCCGAGGACAGCAGTGCTCGGATGCAAAGCATGAGGCAGCTCTTCCTGAATCCTTCCTCGCGAGGTGTTGAAAGCGAGCACTAGATTGGGCGGCGCCTGCAGACGCTCGACAGGATCGAAAGCTACGTCTCTAAGATTGCGCTGTGTGCCAGTGTACTTGTCCCAACTGGAAGAAGCAATCAGTTCGGGTCCACGTATCTTTCGATACTGGTGAACCAAGTAGTAATACCGCTGCGAACACTCCGCAAATCGACCACTAGACCTGACATTCAAGAACTGAATGATGTGAAGCACAAGGTCTGCACTGATATCGTCCAAGGTGATTGACATGGGTCTTCTAGGTAGTGGTGATCCGTGCTAGGGACACAAGAGGCGGTTCGTAGCTGGTGAATACCTGGATGGGCGGTGGTGGTGGTGGTGGTGCCTCTTCTGACAAGCTTTTCTCAATGCTTTGTGTCATGTCGTACTCACGTTCTGCCTACCTAGTGTGGGCGAATACCGGGCTGTCAACCTACGGCAGTTCAAGTACTGCGGCTACGGGCGTACATCTGCCCCTCGTCGCTCTCGCGACCGCAGGCTTCTCATGAAGCGATATGCAGTCATGATGTGCAAGTGGTATCTTTTTCGATTGACTTACTTGACTTTCCCAAGGCTTCACAACTTGGCACCAACTTATGAAAGGATGGGCAGACGCAAAAAGCACAGGAACCACTAATGGTGTTGTCCTAGTAGCTAGCTACATTAACATGAGATTGCTGCCGTCTACCTTTCTTAGATTACCAAAAGGTAACCTCGGAATAGTCTTTCATTGCAGCTTCCCAGTAGGGCCTGGGAACGGTTTCCCAAGTTGCACGGTTCAAGGCGGGTTGCCTGTATACAAAAAAATCTCGGGGTGTCCCGCTTTCTGTCGTCCCTGTTAGCTCCGACATGCTGTCATCTTCCTTGTACTTCCGCTCTAGTTTCGCAATTGCCTCTTGGATGACTTCGCTATCTTCATCTTGTGTCGCCTTGGATGTAGATCCATCCGTACCGCACCCCAATTCCACGGCAGAGAAGTCAAGCTTGCTATGGTTGCCTCTACTTAGACCTCGTTTGGGAATCGCTGGTCTCTTCTTTTCTCTTTCTTCCCGTTCAATATTTTCCAATGTTGCCTTGGCTCGAAGGAATTGACGAATTGCTTGGCCCTTCGCTGAGTCTTTTCCATTGTCAAACTCCACCGCCTTGGTCAAGGGTAATGTCAAGGAAGGCACGCGGAACGTGCGGTTGATTCCAATATGAACACCAATCGTTACAAACATTAGCATAGCACTCACTCCCGTCATTGCTGAAGTTCCAAACAACGAACAATATCCGGAGAGGAGCAGGATCAACCCATACAGCAAGTAGAACAACATTTCAGTTAGGGAATAGAACAATCTCCCACCCCCCTCATAACTGTTTCCATAGATGTACAACCCCATGTACTTGAATACTTTATATGCCAGTTTGAAGAATACCGCCACAAACAGATTCGACAAAGGTGCAATCCAACCATACAAAGCCGATATCATGAAAATGAACAAGAACAATGGAATGAACTCTTCTAAATGGAACTTCCGAATCTCACTTCTCATCCGATCCAACTTTCTCTGTGATACAGCTTCTTCCTTGGTTACCTTTTTAAGGAACCAGAAATACACGACGTTGTGAACTTGCGAAAAACGGAAAAATACCTGAATGGTTCCTGCCACCAGAATGTAGGAAATGAAAAACTCTGATTCCAGTACAGCATTTTCCGATACATCCTTGATGAAACCACTATAACAGCGTGAGCAGTGCGGTAAGGTTGAGGGGATCCAATACTACACTCCAGGAGACCCTTTCGGACATCTCGAGCCCACGAGACACTTACGTCGGATCGCTGAAAAAGTCCTCGCCAGTATCCACAAGACTCCCACTCACAATCACAAACACAAATGTGACCAAACGAAACCAAAAATACCAAACCAGAACAAAGTTGTCAGCTTCCGAGATTGTTTTAAAACGAATCCACTTTGCAACATATTGAATGCCAAATGCAATATAGCGCACAGCACATTCCACAATCAAGGCAGGCACATATGTATCCACTGTTGTTGCCACCAGTGGAGTTTGGAGAAATCGGACATTGGGGAAGAGACCACTGGAGTTCTGCAGAGCTCGTATCGATGCCACGGCAATGGACCAAGCAATGAGACAACCAAACATTGCCACGTTTGCATAAATCTTTCGACGGTCAATCAGGGCCCGTGCAACATGAGCGTTCCCCCAGAGTATATCTCGTGGTTCTGGTACGGGTTGTATTCGAAGTAGCGCGTTGATCCCAGTGAGGTTGCACTGAATTGCCTGTTGTTTTGCTGTCAAAGAGTTGAACTCTATGAAAGCTGTACTGCTGTGAACGTGGCCAGTTTCTCTTGGAAATATGTACTTGAATCCAAGAACCCTTGAGATGATATTTTCTTTTGCTCTGGGTACCCGCCTTCGTTTAGCTTGTGCCAACCGAATGAATTCATCTTCAATTTCTTTGTTAAGCCTGGAAACTTCGCGGTAGTAATACTGCAAAGCCAGGTATGTTCGTGCATCCTTGACTTTCTTGGTGGAGTGAACAAAAGCGTTCCCAAAGTCACGGCCCTCCACCATTTCCTTGACAATTATCCTGGGCAACGGTGGTTTCTTGGGTTCAATCCTTCTTTCACCTCTGTTGTATGCATCTAAGCGTTCTAGATACTGTGCCATTTTGGAAACTCGTTTTGCATAGGCATTTTCGTAATCCTCAAGGTGTTGCACACGTTCAAGATTCATTCGGCGGATATTTTCCGTATTCAACAAAATCTCCGTGCGATGGACTTCTCCTGGGAACAAAGCATTGAATAATTCATAAAGGGCCTTGTCGTCGCGATGAGAACGTGGCACAAACTCAACGAGACAAGTCCTTCTGTATTGATCCTTGTACTTTGTCGTGCAAAAGTCGCCTTGCTCAAGAAAATCGTTTCGAAGTGGCAGAAAGATTTCCCATTCCACCCATAGTCGCCGAAGGATGTACAGAATTTGAACATACCCAAAAATCACAACCAGCCATAATTTACCCACATCGTCTCCATTTGAAATGTTCGAGACTGTCAGTGTGAAATATCCCACCTGGGTTCCACCCCCAGTGGCGTAAGCCGGAAGCAAAAGAACGACTGCAACCAGAAAAGGCCAAACGGCAACTTCGAAACCGAAATCCAGGAACTGAAGGGTAATGAAACTATCCAATCCAATACAACGCAGTAGTTCTGCTTGTTCCTGAGAAAGGGGGCGCCTGGTTGTGTGTTTCATAAGACTTGCACTTTGGTGCTTAGAGGATGGTGTTGACTCCTCCTCTTCGTCTTGTCCCTCGGTAACTTTTAGAACTCGTTTCTTGACATATTTTGTGAGCCTGGACGAAAAGGACGTCACAGTGGTTGTGTCCCATTCTGAAACTTCAGCCGTGTAACGACGGATTCTAGAGAGATGGTTTGTGAAGTCAGACTTGAGATGATTCATAGCTGGCTTGATTGTAGAAGATATCTTGCCATGCAAAGATGTTGATAGATCCAACAAAGCTTGTCCCGATTTCTTGCGGGAAGGATTGGAGCGACCTGGGCGACGTCGTATCCCTGTTCGTCGACCTCGTTGTGACGAAGAGGGTATAACTCCAGATCCCTTTTCAGATTCCGAATCAGACGTTGCATACGAAACATGCCGCTCCAATTTTGCAGGTGCAGGGATCCCTCTCTGCGACGAGTCAACATTGGCTGCCGGAGCGGTATGATCGGATCCGTCATCATCAGGAAGTTCGTTGGATGTCTCCACAATTGTTTCGCGAACTGCCACCTTAGGATCAAATGTTGGAGACACTTTTTCTGGTGATCTCAGATTCCCGTTGTCAATGGATGTCGGTATTCTCTCGCCCTTCTCAACAGATGCAAGCTGTGAAACAAACTCATCATACTCCAAATGTGGATCATCGTCTACTCCAACTTTTCCAAGGATGTCATTGAACTCAACGGGTGTTTTGTCAGCAAAAGTATCATTCATGGAGTCAGCAGAGAACGATACAGCAAACGACGCTTCGGATTCGTCAGGTTCCGAGGACAGTGGAGGGCGGAAATTGGCGTTATCGTCGTGATCATCCGAGTTGTAATTGAATTCAATCATCTCTGACCCTTGTTCAACGCCAAAGTCCAACGAATCTGTGGAGTCAGGAACATAAAAAGGTTCCTCTTCCTGACACATTTTCTCTGCTTCGACAAGGAACCGATTCTTGGCATTCTCTTTGGTTCGACGTTTTTGCATTCCTGTGGACAAACTTGTTAAGGATATCCGCTTTTTTGGATCATTTCTATGAGCATTTGGATCGACCCACTTGACAGAACCAGAAAGGAGTCTCTTTTGATATTCAGCTTTTGCCATTTCTGTGTACTCTGGATTGGCACATTGCACTCTGTACCATTCAAAGCCCAAATAGCCTCCCAAACAACCTCGATGCTGCATTAATGGTGGAGGTACACGGTCAGGCCAAAGGACCCGTCGACGATCGTAAACATCTGCAACGTGTTTGGACCGACGGGAACATTCGAAAATGAGGAGAAACACAGCCAATTGAGTAAGGCTGAGGAGAATGGAAGTAGCAAGAGGGATCCAACTCTCAAACGTTGTCATCGACGCCTCAGTGGGAGCCAAGGAAGGAACAAAAGAGGAGTAGTCAGTGTAGTTGTAGTCCTCCATGTTGAAGACTACAACTACAACGCGACTTCGCTTTAGAAGATTCACCTAGTGCGTGTCCAATGGAGGGAAGACAGGAAGTTGACATTTGCGTTGGGGCGATTGTGATTGGTGGAGAGTTGAGACTTCGGTATGTCCCTCTCTACCTAGCTACTTCTAGTAGCTTTTTGTACAATGATACTACCGGTAGTACATACCAATGCTTGTGCCTACACGGTAACGCGCAATCCACATGCTCCACGGTCCACATGGATCGCGAAGGGAAATTTCCGATGACTAAAATGACCTAATTTTCTTTAGTATGATTTTTACGCACGCTACAGACCACAAACAAACACAAACACATTATTTTCGACCATGACCAACTTCGACACCTTCGGAAGTTGTGAGAGATTGTCGAATGGTTTGCCTGTGGATATCCAAGCATTGGTGCTCGGATGAAGGCTCACACAACCAAGCCTTTTTTTGTTTGTTTGGCAATTGATGGTAAGTACACCCCTGGCAAATGTAGGATGTTTGTGCCTTGCAAACTAGGCACCGACCTCGCTCTGTTCTGTTTACCTTTCTTTGCTTTCTCAGCCTACCCTCTCTTTGCCAAGAAGCTCTCTTTTCCTCAGTTTTAACAACAAAGTGTTTCAAGGCAACGGAATCGGTGCAATCTACGACAATCAACCTAGAAGAAGAAGAACCATCACCCTGAGAGTTTTGTTTGTTGTCGTCATGGACAAGATCAATCGTCCTTCTGGTGGAAATGCTGGCTGTGGTGACCGATGCTTCAGAGGAATGAGGAAGGGAATGAAGAGGTGTCAGGATATTCCTGGTGTTGGTTGAAGAAGATTGACTGGTGCCTCGTCCTCGTCTGACATCAATACTTCTTGGAACGGACACTCTCATGGGGATGCTGACATCTCTTCCTCGACGCTGAACTTGACTGCCCCCCACTGGATCAATGCCCAACACAAGTTCACAGCCTTCGATTCTTTTAGGAAGTGTGTTTTCTAGCATATCCTTACACAAAATCTTGGTGAACTCCATCAAAGAAAGCCTTTTGTGACGATGGTTGGATGGTAGATGAAATCCGTAAGCCTTCCAAGCATCTGTCACAGTGATTCCAAACAGTGTGGTTACCAACCTGAAGTTACCATCTCGGGTGACCCAGGTTTTCTCCAATGCCAAATTTCCCTGTCGAGACTGGTTGTGCAGGTCAATTGCATTGCAACTCTTGAAATACTTGGCCACGATCTCAGGACGGGGGACCGGTCGGCTCCGAGTGTTCCCAAAATCATCTTTCCACTTGGCCTCGTAGGTTGGCCCTTTCCCGGTATGCCCTGCTCCTTTAGTAGCAATAAACATTATAACCTTGGATTTTTTATACTTGTATCCAATCGCAAGTACGTCCACACCTTTGACTTTAGATTCTAGTACGATGTGGCTCCCAGCAGGCCAGTCTTTCATCTTCTCTTGCAAAAACTTCTTTGGGAACAAACTGGAGTTAGTCTTCACAACCCCAATGAAGTGACACTTGTGGACTTTCATACACTGGACAGCAGCCTCCACCGAGGCAAACCATGCATCACCAAGGAAAGTTTCCGGAAGACCCTTGTCATCCGGCAAAGATCTGTTCAAACGTTTTGTTGCTCCCACCATTCGCAGCACGCAAGCAGCAGTAGCCATGTTGACCTGCTTCCTATACTCCACATTCTTCATCCGCTCCTTGCCTTTCTGTAATTCTAAATGTAACATAATGTGAGTTTTCGAATCAGCCATACTCTTGAACTCCGTGCCAAGAGGTTCCGGCTTCCTAGCAACAAATGACAGCTTTTCCAACGTTCCAGCAGGAGAAGTCCGAGGTCTGTATGCAGACATTGACTCATCCATTACTTTGATGCAGGAGGCCATGACATACTGGGCCCGGTTTTGATTGAACCCTTCTATCCCTTTGGAGATCGTCCACCAAGGGTCCTTGCCCTGTTTCCCTTTCTCGGGGTCTGCAAAAACAAAAGGCATGTGCTCCCGGATCTGTTTGAAACGGTATTGTTTCATCCAGTGCGAAGCATCTACAATCACATCGATACCTTCACTTTCATTTCTTTGAAAGCTGTCCCATATGTTCCCTCGTTGTGCCTCTCTACCCGGGTGTTGATCAATTGCAACTGGGCCCGCCAATCACCTGGCCACAGAGACAAGAGCAACTCCAGGAAATTGATCCGAGTGTTTCCGGAACTTGGATGCCTGATTGGTTTGTGCCGAAAGTCAAAACCAGCGAGGCCAACGTGTTTGAAGTCAGCAGGTGCACTGCCATCATTCTTGTTGTTGTTGTTGTTGTCGTTGGCACCAGCACCAAAGAATGACTCTGGCTGTTCTTCTTGAATGCCAGGTGGTGAGGCCACCACAAGTTCTTCTTCCTCATCATCCTCTATTACAGAGGTGATGGTGGATCTGGTGGCTGTTGCAGAAGAAGCATATGATGAATCCACAAACCCACGCTGCAATGACTCATCATTTGGGTTAATGTCTGGGCGGATGGTCCATTTCACTGACCTGTTCTGGGGCCCATCAAGGTCAACCGTTTCTCCCATGAGTTTCTCTTTGGCTTCGACATAAGAAAGCCAAGAAGATCGGTCTACATACGTAGTATCCTCCTCCTCGTCCTCCTCCTCATCGTCACCATCATCGTCGTCATCATCATCTTGTTGGTCTCCGTCCTCCTCATCACCACCATCATGATCATTGTTGTTCCCATCCTGCTCGTCGTCCTCCTCTCCTTCTTCTTTCTTGTTCTCCTCCTGCTCTTCTATGTCTTCTTCTTCTTGCAGGAGGAGGTCATTGAATGTTGGCACATGGTCAGTGATCGGGACCAAGTCACTATCGTCAACATCCAAAGGACAGTTGTCATCTTGTAGGATTCGAGGCCTTTTGCCCATCCCTCCATCATGTTGATACTCACTTTCTTCTTGTTCATCATCATCTTGTTCCTTGTACATGATGTCATATAAAAACGAATCGATGCGCCGATGATATCCCACAAACCGAGGAGGAGACCGCATGAGCTTCAGGATCTGTTGCTTCCTCGTCAGCAAAGAAGTGACAGGGCCTTCGTACATCAGTGCTGATAAACTGTCAACGCTGCTGCCATGGTCGGGCATAGGAGGGGGGTCTTCATCCACCCGTAGAACATTAGATGGGTGGTCTGCGGTCACATCCAGACCGTCCCAAAGAACAGTCCATGCATGTGAGTGAGGTGCTGCTCCAACTACTAGACCCTGTAGTCGAGACTTCAAGAATGACTTCTTGGCCTTTTTGTTGGGTGGTTCAGCTGCTGCATCATCTCCAATGTCATCGTCATCATCATCGTAATTGT
>WXVQ01000467.1:0-12304 GCA_013372465.1 Nitzschia sp. Nitz4 | reverse complement strand
AGTCAGTTACCTCTCCGTCAACTGTGGCAGTACAGTCAAGAGTGACGTCAGTGTTGCAGGTGCCTGTAGGAGCTGCCGATGGGCTGGCACTGGGCGAGGCACTGGGGCTAGCACTTGGAGAGGCACTGGGGGATGCGCTGGGGGATGCACTGGGGTTGGGACTTGGAGCAGGGGTGGGTCCAGGAGTGGGAGACATCGTGGGACTGGCAGTTGGTGGCAAAGTGTCAACATCAATCATGAAGGAAATTTCCTCCATGTCCTCACAGATTCCATTGTATCCGGGCATGGTGGCATTTGCGTAAGCAGTGGCAACATATTCGGAGTCGGTACAACGATCGATGATCTCTGTGGCTACCTCTTCGAGACACTCTCCGGTGGCCAACAGTGGCGTAAGACCATTGAGGAAATCAGTGACAGTGCCTTGGTAGGTCAACGAGAACTCGATCAAGGTCATGGTCTCAGTTCCAAGGTTGCAAGCATCAACTTCATATACGACCTCTTGGAAGCAGTTGACAGCAGTGTCCTCGTCGCAGGAGTATCCCACAAAGTCTAAAGAGGCGTAGGAGTCCTTCAACAAGAGGCTGCGGTCGTCGCAGGAGGAGTCAATGGTGAATGTTTGCTCAATAGCAGAAGTGACAGGGTTGGAGACAGTAACCACGAGGCAGTCAGGAATACATGTGTTGTTACCCATGGTCATGATGACGCTGTCTCCACTGGTAGCAGTTTGAGAGAACAACTCAGTGGTGCTTCCACATTCGGTGAAAGAAATTAGACCAGGAGAGCTCAGCCCATCAAGTTCGGCATTCGCAACCTCGCATCCTTCAAGTCCGTCACACAAACTGGCCGTGTAAATGAAAGCGAGTTCACGTACGCATTCAGTGCAGGAACAGAAAGGTTCAGCAACAGGAGGAATATCCTCGCAGGCCGTTACATTTTCACCCATTTCAGCAGTACAGGTGAGAGTGATGTCAACATTGCACTCTCCAGTGGGTGGGGCACTTGGGGATGCACTAGGCAGAGCACTTGGAGAAGCACTTGGTGAGGCGCTTGGTGATGCACTTGGCGAAGCACTTGGCGAAACACTAGGCGAGGCACTTGGTGACTCGCTAGGACTGGCACTAGGGCTGGCACTGGGAGAAGCACTAGGAGATGCCGAAGGAGAGGCACTAGGGATGGCACTGGGAGAGTCACTGGGGGACTCGCTGGGAGAAGCACTTGGAACAGGGGTAGGTCCAGGAGTGGGAGACATAGTGGGACTGGCAGTAGGTGGCAAAGTGTCAACGTCAATCATGAAGACAATTTCCTCAACGTCCTCACAGATTCCGTTGTACCCGGGCATGGTGGCATTTGCGTAAGCAGTGGCAACATATTCAGAGTCGGCACAGCGGTCAATGATAGCACTCGCAACTTCTTCCAAACAATCTCCGGTGGCCAACTCAGGGGTCAAACCATCGAGGAAATCAGTGACATCACCTTGATAGGTCAACGAGAACTCGATCAAGGTCATGTTTTCGGTTCCAATGTTACAAGCATCAACCTCGTATACAACCTCTTGGAAGCAGTTGACAACAGTATCCTCGTCACACGAGTATCCCACAAAGTCCAAAGAGGCGTAGGAGTCCTTCAACAAAAGGTTGCGGTCATCGCAAGAAGAGTCAATTGTGAAAGTTTGTTCAGTGATTGAGGTGACAGGGTTGGAAACAGTGACATCGAGACAATCTGGGATGCAAGTGTTATTGAACAACGTCATTAGAACAATGTCTCCGGTAGAAGCTGTCTGAGAGAACAACTCAGTTGTTCCTCCACACTCAGTGAACGAGACCATGGCAGTAGAGCTCAAAGCAGTTCCGACATCTACACATCCGTCAAGCCCATCGCACGTACTTCCTGTGTAGACGAACATGAGCTCACGCACACAGTCGGTACAAGAACAAAATGGCTCAGTGACAGGGGGGACGTCCTCACAAGCTGTAGCATTGCCGGCCATGTCAGCAGCACAGGTCAATGTGAGGTCAACAGTGCATTGACCAGTGGGACTGGAACTGGGGGAGGCACTAGGAGAAGCACTTGGGGCTGCACTCGGTGACTCGCTAGGACTGGCACTAGGGCTGGCACTAGGCAATGCAGTAGGACCAGCACTGGGCGAAGCACTTGGGCCGACACTTGGAGAGTCACTGGGGGACTCGCTGGGAGAAGCACTTGGAACAGGGGTAGGTCCAGGAGTGGGAGACATAGTGGGACTGGCAGTAGGTGGCAAAGTGTCAACGTCAATCATGAAGACAATTTCCTCAACGTCCTCACAGATTCCGTTGTACCCGGGCATGGTGGCATTTGCGTAAGCAGTGGCAACATATTCAGAGTCGGCACAGCGGTCAATGATAGCACTCGCAACTTCTTCCAAACAATCTCCGGTGGCCAACTCAGGGGTCAAACCATCGAGGAAATCAGTGACATCACCTTGATAGGTCAACGAGAACTCGATCAAGGTCATGTTTTCGGTTCCAATGTTACAAGCATCAACCTCGTATACAACCTCTTGGAAGCAGTTGACAACAGTATCCTCGTCACACGAGTATCCCACAAAGTCCAAAGAGGCGTAGGAGTCCTTCAACACGAGGTTGCGGTCATCACAAGAGGAGTCAATCGTGAAAGTCTGCTCGGTCACGGCAGTGGCAGGATTGGAGACGGTGACATCGAGACAATCAGGAATGCAAGTGTTGTTGTTCATCATTATCATAACACTCTCGCCCACAGTGGCGGTTTGAGAAAATAGCTCGGTAGTTCCTCCACATTCCGTGAACGAGACCATGGCAGTAGAGCTCAATGCAGATCCGGCATCCACACATCCCTCAAGCCCGTCACACAAGGCAGCAGTGTACACAAATGAAAGCTCGCGCACGCAATCCATGCAGGTGCAGAATGACTCGGTGACAGGAGGGATGTCCTCGCAAGCTGTGGAATTGCCGGCCATTTCAGCTGTGCAGGTCAAGATGATATCAACGTCACATTGACCCGTAGGGTTGGAGCTTGGAGATGCACTAGGGGAAGCACTAGGGCTTGCACTAGGACTTGCACTGGGAGTTGCACTAGGACTGGCACTTGGGACGGAAGTAGGTCCAGGGGTTGGACTAGGAGTTGGTCCGGGAGTTGGTCCAGGAGTAGGGTTTGGCGTAGGTCCTGGTGTTGGAGCGGGAGTTGGTCCCGGAGATGGCCCTGGAGTCGGGCTAGGGGTTGGTCCAGCAGTTGGATTGGGAGTTGGTCCAGGAGTAGGGTTTGGCGTAGGTCCTGGCGTCGGAGCGGGAGTTGGTCCAGGAGTTGGCCCTGGAGTCGGGCTAGGTGTTGGTCCAGCAGTTGGGCTGGGTGTTGGTCCAGGAGTGGGGGCTGGAGTAGGGCTAGAAGTAGGACCAGGAGTAGGACCGGGAGTAGGCCCAGGCGTTGGAGCAGCACTTGGGAAACTATCAATCTCCTCGAGGTATCTCGACCAGAAACTTCCATCTTCTTTGAAATCGATTGCCATGGCGGCAGCTGCCATGAACAAGGGAAGCGCTAACTTCATCTTCACAGGTACCAGTGGTTAGTGTTGGTCCTGAGAGAATTGTGAGCTCAATTTGGCTGAAATTGTGGCGTTGGAAAGATTGGTGTGAGAAAGCAATATTGCTCGCAGAGGGTCGTTGGCGACATACACATGGTGGTCAGCATCGCGTTTAGGGGTATATTTTGATGCTTCGCTAAATCCATATGTGCAATATTTGAGAGTTACCATGGTACAATACACGACTCCCAGTACTCCAAAGTATAGTGGTACCCAACGCTCACCCTGCGAAAATCCCCTTAAATACCAACAGTTCTGCGATCTGCGATCATCGCTGGCAAGGACGTGAGTTTGGAAAGTTGTGGTATCCGACAAAAAGGCTTAGTACGCGCCCAGTTTCGTTCCGCGATGGATTTTCGGGAACGCACAAGAAGGGTCTGTCTGTTGACAACCGCAGCCCCGCTTCGTCCTCCAAACATAAAACAAGGACGACACAACAATCTGGTCTGATTTCTCATGCTTGTTACTTACTTGCTACATACTTGATCAAATAAAGACAATGGCTCATGTCACGCTGTCATCAAATGTCCCACCAACAAGATGCACCATATTGAGCACATTCTGCATTGACTCTACTCGGTTTCCCTCGTGACGCCTCAAATGAAATGAAGACGAAATGAACAGTTCTATCGATAAGAGGCAGCTGTGGACCCTGCAATCGCGAAACTTTTGCAACGAAGGAGTTCCAAGACGAAGTGCCGCCGTGGTGGGAGAATCATATTATTATCAAACAAGAAGTAATACCGTGAGAATCTGATCCCAAACAGCAAACTGGTACAGTAAAATTAGCCAGAGAGAACGAAAGTCAATGTAGAATCAGTTCCGAACAGATAGTTATGTATTTACTTAATTTTCCCAGATACAGTTCCGGGGAATCAATTCTTCTTCAGTTGTTGTCGTATGAGAATATATGAAATCACCTAGACGTCCGGTTCAGAAGTTCCTCGGCATACAATTGTGCTCTGAGAAACATCAAAACAGACAACACCGTTCAGCTCTCCACCGATAGTTGTGATGACTATGAACTCCTGGTCCTTGGCCAGGTTGAGCTCAGTGGATGCACTGTATGGAGGGGGGATGGTAACACCCGTCACATTGGGCTGGAACTCTTGAGGAGGGATCAAGCCATCGCTATTCAATACAACCACAGACAAAAAGGTCAAGTCCAACACATCCGTCTCAACGTCGAGGTCAAGACTGAAGTTGATCTCTGGATTGATTCCGAAGCCGACNTCAAGTCCAACACATCCGTCTCAACGTCGAGGTCAAGACTGAAGTTGATCTCTGGATTGATTCCGAAGCCGACAATTCCTTGTGTTAGCGACTCGAACTCAATCAATTGGAAGGATCCAAAGATATCCAAGAGGTACAACTGTTGGGAACAAGAACTGTGGAAGAGGACCTCTTGAACCAGAGCTCCGATAGTGCCTGTGGTCTCATCGTATTCGTAAAGTCGGAGGTACGTGTTGGCTTCTACCCTCTCCAGATCAGGGTCGGTGGCATTGAAGGTGTTGACGGAGGAGTTGCCTGAAGTGACGACACCTTCAAAGTAAATCACAGTCTCATCCTTCTCGGGGGTAGCGCGGACGTAGTAGGTTCCGAACTCATCGGAAGGACCCCCATTGAAGTCGGTACACTCGAACTTTTGCTCCTCCCAGAATTCCTCACCGAGAGTCACGTTTCGAATACATTCACAAGAGTCAGGGTCGGTTCCAGGACAACGCTTCAAGATGGAATCCTCACAGACGCGGACATCGAAACGGAACTCCATGCGCCAAGGCCGATCACGACAACGGTCAAAGGCACATTCAAAGTCGGGACATTGAGGCTCGACAGCAACTCCAACACTGCAACTTGAAAGACTAGGAGCAGGCGAAGTAGGGGTAGGACCTGGCGAGGGAGCTGGAGATGGAGCAGCAGAGGGCGAAGCCGAAGGAGAGGCACTGGGCATGGCACTAGGAGTAGCAGTAGGTCCTGGGGTAGGTGCCAATGTACCAACATCGATCACAAATACAATCTCCTCATCGTCATCGCAGTAGATGCCACTGTCAACATCAGATGCGTTGGCGGAGACACTAGCAGGGTACTCGCCATCAACACAACGGTCGATGACCTCTGTGACAGTCTCGTCGAGACACTCTCCAACACCAAGGATGGGCTCGAGACCATTCAACAAGTCGGTGGTCTCACCTTGGTAGGTGAAGTCCCATTCGTACAGGGCCATGTCTCCACTTCCAATGTTGCAGGCTTCAATACCGTAGATGATGTCAAGGTAGCAGTTGTTGATATCATCGGCATCACAGGTGTATCCGATGAACTGCACAGAGGCGTAGTCTTCCTTGAGAATCAATCCACGGTCGCCATCGCAAGTGGTGTCCATAGTGTAGGTCTGGATGACTTCGGCAGTGGCAGGGTTGGACACAGTGATATGGAAGCACTCAGGCAAACAAGCAGTTCCTCCAAGGTCGACGGTGAAGGTTTCCCCAGTCTCAACGGTTTGTGAGAAGGCAAGGTTGTCAGAGTTGCAGATAGCGAAGCTGATGGTAGCAGGAGATCCAGGGGTTCCAGTCTCGACACACCCATCAAGTCCATTGCAGGACTCTCCGGTGTAGGTGAAGAGCATCTCACGCATGCATGTCTCGCAAGAGCATTGTGGCTCGATTCCAGTGATATTGACACAGTCAGTTACCTCTCCGTCAACTGTGGCAGTACAGTCAAGAGTGACGTCAGTGTTNTTCCAGTGATATTGACACAGTCAGTTACCTCTCCGTCAACTGTGGCAGTACAGTCAAGAGTGACGTCAGTGTTACAATTGCCCGTAGGAGCTGCCGATGGGCTGGCACTGGGCGAGGCACTGGGGGATGCGCTGGGGGATGCACTGGGGCTGGCACTTGGGCTTGCGCTGGGGGAAGCACTGGGAGATGCACTGGGAGATGCACTGGGGCTGGCACTTGGAGCAGGAGTAGGTCCAGGAGTGGGAGACATCGTGGGACTGGTGGTAGGTGGGTAGGTTACATCTACCATGAAGGTAATCTCTTCAGTATCCTCGCAAACGTTGTTGAAGCCAGGCATAGTGGCATTCACGTAAGCAACTGCATTGTATTCGGAGTCGGTACAGCGGTCAATGATCTCTGTGGCTACCTCTTCAAGGCATTCGCCAGTCGCCAACTCAGGAGTCAATCCCTCGAGGAAGTCAGTGACAGTGCCTTGGTAGGTCAATGAGAACTCGATCAAGGTCATTGTCTCAGTGCCAATGTTGCAAGCATCAACCTCATACACAATCTCTTGGAAGCAGTTGTACACGTTGTCCTCGTCACAGGAGTATCCTACGAAGTCCAAAGAGGCGTAGGAGTCCTTCAACAAGAGATTGCGGTCGTCGCAGGATGAGTCAATGGTGAAGGTTTGCTCAGTGGCAGTAGTGGCAGGGTTGGAGACAGTGACCATGAGGCAGTCAGGGATGCAAGCATCGCCTTCCATGGTCATGACGACACTGTCGCCACTGGTAGCAGTTTGAGAAAACAACTCAGTTGTTCCTCCACACTCAGTGAAAGAGATGGTGGCAGTAGAGCTCAACTCGGTTCCGGCGTCAACACACCCTTCAAGGCCGTCGCACAAGCTGGCGGTGTAGATGAAAGTGAGCTCGCGCACACAGTCGATACAGGTGCAGAAAGGTTCGCCAATGGGAGGAATGTTCTCGCACGTGATTGGATTGTCGAACTCGGTCATGTTGGCGGTACAAATCAATGTGAGGTCAACATTGCATTCACCAGTTGGGCTGGCACTGGGGCTTGCACTTGGAGATGCACTAGGGCTGGCACTGGGGCTTGCAGATGGAGAGGCGCTTGGACTGGCACTTGGAGAGGCACTAGGACTGGCACTAGGGCTTGCACTTGGAGAAGCACTAGGGCTTGCACTGGGAGAGGCACTAGGGCTGGCACTTGGAGCAGGAGTAGGTCCAGGAGTGGGTGACATCGTGGGACTGGCAGTTGGAGGCAAAGTGTCCACGTCAATCATGAAGGTAATCTCCTCAACATCCTCGCAAATTCCGTTGTATCCAGGCATGGTGGCATTTGCGTAGACAGTGGCAACATACTCCGAGTCGGTACAGCGGTCAATGATCTCTGTGGCTACCTCTTCAAGGCATTCGCCAGTCGCCAACTCAGGAGTCAATCCCTCGAGGAAGTCAGTGACAGTGCCTTGGTAGGTCAATGAGAACTCGATCAAGGTCATTGTCTCAGTGCCAATGTTGCAAGCATCAACCTCATACACAATCTCTTGGAAGCAGTTGTACACGTTGTCCTCGTCACAGGAGTATCCTACGAAGTCCAAAGAGGCGTAGGAGTCCTTCAACAAGAGATTGCGGTCGTCGCAGGATGAGTCAATGGTGAAGGTTTGCTCAGTGGCAGTAGTGGCAGGGTTGGAGACAGTGACCATGAGGCAGTCAGGGATGCAAGCATCGCCTTCCATGGTCATGACGACACTGTCGCCACTGGTAGCAGTTTGAGAAAACAACTCAGTTGTTCCTCCACACTCAGTGAAAGAGATGGTGGCAGTAGAGCTCAACTCGGTTCCGGCGTCAACACACCCTTCAAGGCCGTCGCACAAGCTGGCGGTGTAGATGAAAGTGAGCTCGCGCACACAGTCGATACAGGTGCAGAAAGGTTCGCCAATGGGAGGAATGTTCTCGCACGTGATTGGATTGTCGAACTCGGTCATGTTGGCGGTACATGTCAATGTGAGGTCAACTTCGCACTGACCAGTAGGGTTGGCACTGGGGCTTGCACTTGGAGATGCACTAGGGCTGGCACTTGGAGCAGGAGTAGGTCCAGGAGTTGGGCGGGCACTTGGAGATGGAGTTGGTCCAGGAGTAGGTCCAGGAGTAGGTCCAGGAGTAGGTCCAGGCGTAGGTCCAGGAGTAGGTTCAGGCGTAGGTCCAGGAGTAGGTCCAGGAGTAGGTCCAGGCGTAGGTCCAGGCGTAGGTCCAGGAGTTGGAGCAGCGCTAGGGAAACTGTCGACTTCCTCTAGGTATCTTGACCAGAAGCTTGCATCTTCCTTGGAATCCCCTGCCATGGCGGCAGCCGCCATGAGCAAAGGGAGAGCGAGTTTCATCTTTCCAACACCTCCTCGGTGGTCCGAAAGAAAAGTATTATGCGAATTGTGGAGGATGAAAGGTGAGAAATGCCGACGAATTTGAAAACGATCTCTGTTGGCGACTGGCTTAAGCTAAAATTATCGTAGTTGACCTTGATACGACAATTTTCTATGGTGTTTTGTTCTTATCCTAGGCTGGATTGCGTTTGTATCCGTTATTGGCCTAATAATATCCCAGATCTCGGACTTACGCACTTTGATGATGAACCTTCATACCTGAGGTTGAACATAATTCTGTATCCTCGTTTATAGGATATGTGATTGCGAAAGGATGTGCCCCAGTCTGCAGTTGCCAGGACCTGAGAGGTTCACAATTCCTATATTGCGATCGCCCAAATGGCGTTGATTGAGTCTTGAACCGTTGGAATCGCAGAAACTAACGGAAATCCAGGTGATGGGTCATGACTGGATAAGGATTCGATTCATCTGACCTGGCTGGTAGTCCCCACGCTGCTGCCATCATGATTGCGAGCTAGTAGAGGTATGATTACTACCGTCCATGCTTTGTTTTATTGATCATAGAAAAGCGAGGCAACAGTCTTGTATCACTTACCATAATAACTACTAGCGTATGATGCACCCATGACATGCATTCAAATCCATCTACACTTACGAAAGAGGTTTTTCGTTACATACAACTCCAGAGATGGTATTCTTGACTTATTTTACATGGCTTGGAGCACTATGACTGGAACCGTGCTTGGTCGTCGAACCTGGTAGCAGTGATAGCTGAGAACGATATGGTTCACGTCGTACTGTCAACACAGATCTACTACAGTACCACAGTAAAACGTGATTACATCACTTGAGAGTTGTAAGTATAGGTCCGGCCACAGGTCGCCAAAAGCCGACCATTGCGAACTTGTATCCAAAGAACCGCCTCTTCCTCTGGCACTCATCATTGAGTTCACAAACCATATTATTGACTGACCCAATTTTTTGTTTAGATCACGTCCACCATGTTCACCATCACCTTGTTGCTGTAGTCTACCGGTAGAGAGCTGCCACCATAGCTCCAGTAGTGGTAGAGGTGGTGTCAGCATTCGTCGTATCAGTTCTGCGAAAGGATGCAAGGTGCGGCGACGTCGTGTCCGAATCGTGCGACGCGCTTGGTACGACAAACTTCCGGAAACGAATCAGGATTTTCCACTCGAAGAAGTTGAAGTCTCCGAAAACTGTACTGTGACTGGTTCCAATGTCCTACGAACAACTGAGATTCTTCTGAGAATCAGGAGAGAACTTTGTCCACAAGGTACCTCTTTTCCAAAATCCTCTTCGCCGTCATCATCGGCAGTTTGGAAACGATGCAACCCCTATTTCTGCCATAATATCTCGGATTGACTATTACAGTCTTTTTTTCAGTTTCAATAGTGAATTCGTCATGTTGTCCACCACTGCATCCCGTATCCTAGCCAAGGCGCACAGCACTCCGTTCTCTGCCCAGACCGTGCGAATGTTGTCGTCCCTTCCCACTCCTCCTTCCCATGAGTCTCGACGACAAATGCATACCACTTCCGCCGTCCGCTCGGATGCCACCGTCGACAAGATTGAGGTTCCTGTAGCTGAGCCTGTCGCCAAGACTGGTGGCATTGTGGACCGATTTGTCACTACTTTTGAGGTCACCATTTCCAAGATTTTCCCCGCCGGATTTGGTTGGCAAACTGCGTCGATTGTGGCCGACAGCAACTTTGGATTCGCCCCAGATTCGTTGAACTTTGCTTTGACCACTGGAGTCGGTGATGCTTTGGGTGTTCTCGGAGGACATGTCACCTACTACGGATTGAAGAAGTTGGCCTATGATTCCAAGATCAATATGACCGCCGAACTCCACACTGGAGCATTGCTTGGAAGTGCTGCTTTCTGCAGTGGAACTGCTTGGCAACCACTTGTGGACGCCCTCCAAGGCGCCAACTTGCCTTTCCTTTCGGTTTTTACTGGAACCTGGGTTGGTTGCGGACTCGCCTTTTACGCTGGTCTTCGCATGGCCCGAACAATTTTGAGCGGTCCTATGAAATATGTGGAGGAACCAACCTACGAGAACTCCAAGGCCGATGCCTCCCTCTCCGTTGTCATTGGGGGTGCTACTGGATTCTTCGTCGGAACCGATGCTGCTTACCTACCTGAACAAAATTTCTTGATTGACGTTGTTGGTATCCAGGATGGCACCCCCGATTTGACGGGCTGCGTCATTGCTGGATCGTCGACCAGTTTGGGATTCTTGACCTCGCAATCGACATTCAATGTCATTTTCCCTGCGGGCAAGTGCTGGAACGACTAAATTTGTTTTTTGTGGTCTATCATTTGTAAAGCGACAACCTTGGGTTGCTTCTTTTTTGCTTCGAGAGACTGGGATATAGCTTTGTAAATTTGCGTTAGCTCGGAATCTTGAAGAAAGCCACGAATATTATCGCTAGATTTACATCTAGATCTAGACTAGACTTGCGTGAAGAGAAACTAGTGGCCGCCATGGTCATCGATGGATGGGAAAACGTACGAGTACTCGTAGCGGCCATTATCGGTCGCCGAAACAGGGTCATGCCCTCATCGCCGGACGCCACCTGACGAAAGGGTATGCGTGTGCCGGGACACACCAGCCCTACTCGAACGCAGCATACCCCTGCCCTGCTGCATACAACCATTGCGTAATCTTCTACTAGTACTCCAATACAAGACAAGCGGTACGATAAGCAGGACAAGGAGGTTGTCTATCTATCTATCTATCTATCTACCGGTATCTTATCTAGGTCGTTGCTGTGCTACCAACTGGGATGTGGCCATGACCACTTCCTTGGGGTCCATTTTCCAAGCCCCCCGGAGTTGCGCTGCGGATCGTTGCGAGACGGACTCATCGACGGAGGTATCCACTGTCAATCCATGCAACTGCTCTAGCATGGTGGTCCAGATGGGCACTATGGCTTCTTGAGACAAGTTCAAATCGTGGGCGAGCGTTTCCGCAAAGGCAAAGGGGGAGAGAGGAACGGAGGGGTCCCACTGAATGTCTTCGTGAATAGTGATGCCATGGAACATGAGACGAATGGAAATGGGTATCAGAGAAGACGTCTTTGTGGATGTAGATACCGGTAATGATGATCTGCGGGTTGTGTGGGCCTCTAGGACTGCCCAGAGTTGTGGACGCAGCTGGTCCTCGGCAAGACGTTGTAGTTCAGCCGTCCACACATCGACACGGCCAGTAAAGTGTCGAACTGTGCGACCCATTCCCATGACTTCGGCGTCAGACAGTATGGAATGAGCTAGATGTTGCACATTGCGCTCGACAGCCTCATGAAGCGGAGCTGTCAAGGGAATGGGCCAACAGGTGGGATCGAGGAGGAGGGTCTCGATGACGCGAGTGGATTTGTCTTGGGAGGAGACATCCACTCGGATGGGAAATACAGAAGTGTCCATCGATACTGCTTTAGAGGGTGGTTTTGATGGAGGTATAGCTGAAGCTGAAACGGAGGCTGTGGTAGGGGTCGACATGGTGATGCAGACTACAGGTACTGATGATGACGATGATAATGACGATGATGAGGATTATCCCACATAGAAGTACTCGTAGTG
>WXVQ01000386.1:0-14788 GCA_013372465.1 Nitzschia sp. Nitz4 | reverse complement strand
TCTAGGTCAAAGAGAAATATTTTATGCTCCGTATTGCTTGACTCAAAAAGCGGATACAAAAACGTTGCTAGAGGCAACAGTTCAAGGATGAACTCCACGCAAACTACACAACGTAGTTGTAGTGAAAAGAATTGGGTTCACAAGGAAAAGCCGAAATCCGAGCTGAGTAGGATGAGGAAGAGAGGTGACCGCTTGCGCCGGTCTTCCGTCCCCCAAATAGAAGGGGTTGTGAATTGTGAACGATACCAAAAAGGGGAGAGAAATTGGTAGTATGATGCATAACCAATCACCACACGACATTTGTACCAACCTTTGGCTGTGAAAAATGATATCTTCTAAAACTAATAATAGAGTATAGTATCTCTCTTGGTAATGTAATCTGTGTATACCAACCACCACGGGCATGTTGACCCTACTCGTAGCAGCTTCTATGAGCTGTATATATGGTGCCGCTCCTCGTGACAAGGTTAAGGCGTTGTTGCGAAGTGACCTCAGAGCGATACCTTTCTTCTTCTAATTCCCCCATCATGATCTGTAGGTTTCTGAGTTCGTTCTGGCACATTGTGAGAATTTCCTGGGAGGATGAGGCAAGTACAGGCTGATCCCCTCGTTTCAGCTGCACCTGTTGGACCTCCCTGTACAGACGTGCAGCATCCTGATAAGCATCCCGCGCATCTGTCCATTGATGGGCTTGCCAATATACATGTCCCATCGCTACGCAAATGAGGGCCATTTGCATTCTGGCAGCGATGTCTCCTTCTTCTACGGTGTCCTCGTCAAAGGAAGTGTCAGGGCCAACCACGGCCACTCCAGGCAAGAAGCTACATTTGTGAGTCTGTACAAGAACATCCCTTGCTTGTCCAAAGATATGTAGGGCTTCCTGGAGGTTGCCAGTTTGTTGATGGACATTGGCTATGTTGTGCAACGTGCTCACAACTTGACTTTGATATTCATTGAATTTGTGGTCGTTGTTTGCACATGCTCGAAGACCGCTTGGTATGGACTGTTTGTATTGCTCCATCAAAACACAGCGGATTTCCAGTGCCAGCTGAAGAGCCTCGAAAGCTCCTTGGAAATCGCCAATCTTCCCCAATGCAATGCCTCTGTTATTGTAGGTGTTGGCGACATCGACATGGTTGCGCCCCAACATGCAAAGACGTATCTCCAAGGCATTCTCCCAACATTGCAAAGCATCAGACCAAAGACCTTGCTGTGCCTTTTGTAAGCCCTTTGTATTCCAACCATTGGCGAACCAGAGCGACTTTTGGTAGACAGATCTAGGGTTGCGGTTGGGTGACGAATCTGCGTGTGTTGGAGGTAACGATGGTTCTTCCTCCTGGCAGCGCTGCTCATCCTCCGCCACAGGCGTCTCTTGATCCTTAGTGTTGGTCTGCGTATCCCACCATCGAGAGGTGAACAAACTCCTGCCTTTGAGCGGAGAAGTAGATCTAGGCCGCGCGGCTCGAGAGAGAGCTCGATCTCGTCCTCTGTCTTGCCCATGAGGAACTGGGACGGACTGGCAAAGTTTTCGAGACCTGTTGGAAGACTTTGGCGTGCTGGGGTTGTCAGCAAAGAACCGCTGTGACACTTCTCCTTCGTCTGTATCGTAGCCTCCACTGCTGCTACAGTTACTGTTACTTTTACTGTTAGTAGTTTCAGACTTGCGATTGGGAGTTTGGAGGAGGTTGGCCAATTTGTGCACATCCTGATCTGCCACCAAATCTTCCAGCCAATCCATGATGAAGAAAGGCTTCAAGGTTACCGGTTCTTCCATTGGTGCTCGGTTAGTCGTTGGGCTTTCAAGCATTGCAGAAGTTCCAGGGCTGCGAGATCCCATGTCCGAACTGTTTCCTGTTTGGCTGATTTTCTGACTGTTACAAGTACCTGTTTATTGTCCTAGAACTGACACACTTTTACAGAGCCAAAACGACAACTACTTGTCATTTCTATTGAGGAAAACAACAACTTGCCTCTACTGGATTCCACCAAGTACGATACAGTACAGAGCCAAAACTGGACACAACAACCTGAGTCGACGGATGCTGCTGCTAGCTAGCCGTACTGCACAACCTGCTCGTCGCCCAACGATCGCCTTGGTGCACAATGAGACCACTTTCCGTGGCATCGAAATCTCCTCAGTAGAGAAAATTCGGCATCCAGTAATAATGCCTGCTGCCGTTGCATATACACTTTTAGCATAGGAATTGGTACAGGTTCGTGTGGAACAATGTGGGTGCGTTATGCTATTTAGAGCTGCGACATGTCGACAAGTTGGAGTCTCACCAAAGGTCATTGCTACCGGTAGTATCAGACCCTTCTCTTTAAATCACATGCATCAATAGTACGACGTTCGGATTCCTACTACCGGTCGGTGTTACGAGCACTATAGTACGGGAACCACTTCATGTTGTTGTTTCTCACATCCACATGATGAGATGATGTTGTTGTTGTGATGGACTAGGACAGAGCTTAGTAGATTAGGTTGCCCATTCTATACCATTATACGAGTAGTTTCCATCGTCAAAAGTCCTCTGTGACAGAGCAGAAAATATCTACAACCAGCAACTTTCAAGATTTGCTATTTTATGCAACCTTCCCATGCCCTGGTACCAAAAATGACCATAGTTTTTCAAATTAGGCAGAAAACGGGGGTATTTCTGGGTAATCTGCCGGATAGGTCAAGTTGAGCAAAGCCCAATTCAACTCTTTTCGGAAGTGGACGGCGTCGCCAGGTACATGCCACGCAGCAGACAAGTGTGAAGCCTCATATATGTCAAAGAATGGTATACCCAATTCAGCCATCAGTTCCTTTTGTCGACGGTAAAGAATATCCATGTACTCCGACGTCATAAACTTGGTCCTCACGTAGCAAGACCTGGATTCGTAACAACCTTTGTCAAAAACGACGTGCGGATTCATTGCCTGGGGAGACTTCCAATACAGATCAACGTTTGGAAACTCCTGATGAAACCTCTCAATCACCTCCCTTACCGCCTCAATATGATTATCAAAATTGTCATTCTTGCGCCGCTCCACTCGGGGCCGTATCAAGTCCCAAGCTGCAGAACCCGTCATCACCGCAACTGATTCGTTGTGGCTGGCTGTATGTTGCAATGTGAAGTTTCTCATTTTCTCCAGGAACTCATCCACCCCAGCCAAGGAGAGATCCATCAAAAAGTTGGTAGCTACGAACATGTTCGATTTGCGGAAGTCACCCTTTTGGGGCAAATCTTTTCCACAAAGATGCCGAATCAAAGAATCTCCCATGCAAAGAACCTTATCGTAAGCTGAAAAATCGATTTTGATAGTCTCGTTCATGGATGGAAACTTGTAGCTTTGGATATCTGTTGGGGTTGAAACGTTTTGAAGCACATGTGTCGCACGAGAGGACCCGTTATTGAGCCATTTTCCTCTCCCATGTCTATCCCACCACGATCCCACACCACAAGTGTAGATGAAATGGAAAGTTAGCTTCCCTCTTCCTTCCAGTTGGAACGTGTGGTTCGCAGTAGGAACAAGTTTCCTTAGAGGAGGCTGCACAAACTTGAGTTGATATCTACCATTGCCAAGGTAGCTTGGCACACCCACTGCAGTAGGATCTCGAATGGTCCCGTTGAAAGAAAGGTAATCTCCATAGTCATGGAAGGTCACAAAAAAGTCATCTCCTCCCACAGTTTTCGGAACGCCGTCACTCAAAGTTTGCAACACCCAGTTACTTCTTGTCGAATCCATTTCCAGCCGCACTTGATTGGTAACGGAGCAATTATCCAAGGGACTGCTGGAGTTTTCTCCTTTTACAATAGCCTGCTCTATGTACTGGTGTATGAGCGGATCAGGAGTAGCAGGGATAAGAGATCCTTTTAGAGTTGGTTCGATTCCATCAACAACATCATCAGTGTCACCGCCCGCGATACTGCTGGTCACCAAGCGGATGTCATCCCTAATACTGGTACCTGTCCTGTTCAATAATGAGCTCGCTGAAACGTTGCGTGTAATTATTGTATTGTAGGTGTCCATACTTGTATCCCCGTCCCCGTCCGATGAGTTCGAATGTGCAATGACAGTAGGCGCAATTGTTGATGTATTCATATGACTGTCCACAACAGTGTCAACGTGGGTTTGAGATATAATGTGTTGCGACGAATTTGTAGATGAATCTACATCATTCATAGTCTGCAATTGAATGTTGCTCGTGGAGTTCACACCCCTCGGCGAGACAGAATCTATTGTCCTGTTTGGTCGCAAACGAGTAGAGTTTGCATCTGTATCAACATTCTGACCTCGAAAAGAACCAACCTGATGAACGGTGGGGATCACTGAAAAGTTGCCATAACCCTCTTCTGTGAATCGATGAAGCTGATATCTGTTGTTGCTTGTACCGTATAGATCCAATGTGAGAAGCGAAAGGACAGAAAATACAACAACAAATCGTAAAGCTCGAGAGCTAGATTGACTTCTAGGAAAGACATCAAACCCCTCCATCAATTCCATCGACAACTGGAAACAACCGCTCTACTGTGAACTCCGATTCCACTGTTGTGAAAAGAGAAGAAAGTGAAGGGCTGAAATATTATGAAATATTATGGGCTGAGTGACATCCAGTCAAGACTACTATACTACCTATGCAATTATTACGAACATACCTGACAGTGTGACATACTAACTACCGGTATTGGTACGTTTTAAACTACTAGGTAGTATTCGATCCCTCCTCTTCACGATGTTCCGTATTTTAGACAAAAGGATGCCACTGCATCGCTAGAAACCAAGGCGTCGGGGTTGTCGACTTGGTGCAACCTGCGAACTTCATCGAGCATTTCCATCAGTATCGGATCTACGTCGCCTGACTCTTGGGGGGAAGTGCAGGCACGAAGTAGATGCCCAATGATCACTTCACGAGCGTGTGGTCCCAACAAAAAGTGACCCTCATGTAATCCTCTTTCTCGCAAAGTAGCAAATCCCTCCTCAGGGTTTGAAGCGTAAGTTCGCAAAACCGACACCAGAAGAATTACCATTACTTGGAGTTGACTTGAGCTTCCTACCTTCCCACAACAACCAACAAGCAGTACAGTCACTAACTGAGCTCTTGAACGTGTCAGCACTTGTTCAAAAGCCTCTTGCCCCTTCGAAAGCACCGATTTTGCCTTGTTTGGCAGCGATTGCAGTTTCTCGGGATGCAGAAAGAACACTAGCATTGAGTTTAAGAACTCCATCGCTTTCAGTGAAGTCACCATATCAAGCTCCACAATGCTGGCGATAGCAGCGGATACCAAATGATGAACTAACAGCTCGCCATTCTCGGACAATGTAAGAAGGAAAAAAGGACATTGGTCGGCACAGCACTTGAAGACAGAGAAGATAGAACCAGCAATAGCAATGGGAGACTTCTGCAGTTGTGACTGACTTTCAGACGCAGACTCCCCATTTCCCTGACTTTGGTGAACTCCCGTAGCTACGTGCCCATCAACAATTGACGCCAGCAAAAGTTTCTCCAAGCAGCTTCCTGTTATTTGTGTGATCTCGGATTCAGAAACAGTACCGTCTCCCCCCTTTTGGCTACTGTTTCCATCCGCACACGCATATTTATTAATGTAGGATTTGTACTTGTCAACGAAGGCAGTCAAAAAATCATAAACTGGCAATATGCTCCAGTCTTCCTTGGACTGCCGTCCCTTGACAATTGAATGAGTTAACTCGCACATCTCCTGGACCAGTTTCAAGGACACTTCTTGCTCACAATTTTGTGGTAGACTTTTGCAAACGAAGTAGCTCAAGGCGTTGGATATTGACTGAAGCCATGTGAGATTGAAGGCATTGAAGGCATCGAACGAGAAATTGACCACAATCACCATCCTTACCTCGGTAAAAAAATACCTGGATACAACCAATGTAACTGACGACCAAGCACGCTGGAGGAGGGAGACAGCCGGTTCCACGACACTGGGCTTTGCATCTGAAGTGTGACAACCACTTTCCATCCTCGAGTTTGCGGCATCACAAGAGTCAGAAAACGATCGATACATCGTCGCAACCATAACTATCTCCGATGCTATTCTATCGAGTACCAAGTCGCGTTGTTCCTCCGGGCCGGTTTGAAGTGCAGCATTGGAAAGCATGGTTTCTAAACAATCCAAAGATGGCATCGCCAGGGCCATCAACGACTTGGCTCGTTGACTCTCTGGCATTCTCCCGAGGACTTGGCAAATACCATGACAAAGCTTGCGTCTGTCTTCCAATGTAAGAACCCCTGGTCGGTTTGCTGCAGCATAGGAAGCTTCCCACCCAGCTGTTATATTATAACAATGAAGCAATGTGTGAGAGACATATATGTAATCATTGGCAGTGTCAAAACAAGTACAACAACATACCACCTAATGCGGCAATGGCCTCGGTGGACAAAAAGTTACTAGGGACCAAATCCAAGATCTTTTGCAAGGCATCTGCGGCATCACTGTATGGTGAAATATCACCTTCTCGCTTCATTTCAACGGCAGCCTGTTGTTCCGAGAAGTCTGTGCCACAAAGATTGAAAGTTACCAGTGCAAGGTCAGCACACGTATCCAATAATTGTTTGTCTGGATTCTTCGCAAGGAAGCCGACATACTAATATACACAACAGCACAGGATGAGGATGGCATAGTCGACAAGGCAAATAATCCGGATAAATCCAAACACACCTTTCCAACAAAACGACAAACGCTGACTAATGTCAACGGATTGCATAGTAGACTCTTTGGTTTCACGGCCAGGGCTGCCAAACACTTGGAAACATGCTTTTGTACATCTTTTTCAGTTTCAACTGGCAACGTTCCCACCTCTTGAGCCACAACTCCAATACAAAAGAGAGCGGCCTCGAGATGGAAGCTCAAGGTTACACTGGCGCCGCTTCCACAGAACTCTTCAACCGCTGCTGTGCAGGACACATAGTAAGCCTCCGGCTGTACTCTCCAGCATGCACGTAGGACCTCTGCCAAGGCAGTGTAACGAAAGGAATCAAACTCGAGGAAACCTTCAAAGCTTGTGGATTCTGTAGGCAAAATGCTCGGAATCGTCCCGTTGACGAATTGGTGAGGAACAATGGCCCGGCCCTGAAGGATAGGAAGAAGTCTCGAAACTACAGTAGGTTCTGTCGGTAGGACATTCGTGAAGGCGTCTAGTGCAATGGCACATACATCATGAGATGGGTGGCAAGTTGCCTTGAACAGCAAATCCAGCACTCCTGGGCTAGGTGGGAGACACTGACCAGCCAACCGAACGCTTACACAAGCATCGCATATCAAAGCTGAAATCCTCGTAAGGTTGCGACAGACCTCCACGTCACCTTTCACCATTTTTGAAAATACAACAAACATGTATTAGACATCAATACGAAACGCAGGAATGAACACTGTCGCTGAATCTCCCACGTACCTCGTTCCTGACGTTCCACGAAACGGAAGCGCTGGAGACCGACGGCTGACATAATCTCTTCAACAATAGGTGCGAGTTCCTTCAATTCGATGGTAAGCAAGTGATCAGGAGATACGTTTGCCCTAAACGATGCTTCGTCCACCTGCATGATATATCGAGTTTGAGCCATCCGTTTGGATGAAACTTTGCTGGTACGATCATGTTGCAATGTGACTTCAATGAACTCTGCCAATGCATCCACCACTGGTGGGGAACTTGAATACATGGCGTCACTGAGGATGTCCACGATATTGATCTGTTGGGCAATGTGTGAGTGTGTGGGACGGAAACAGAAAGATTGAGCATGTAAGCGTCTCAGTTTGAGGGACGAGGAACAACTTACGTTTACTTTTCCACATATGTGTTTGATTTGAGGCAGACTCAGATCGGTGACATTACACCATTGTTTCATGGCTTGCAAACACAAGACAACCACTCTGCTGTTGAACTCTTGTAGGGAGAGGCCGTTGGACATGGCCGTTGTCTTTGCTTTCTCATCCTCGGAATTGGATTCTTTGACGCTTTCAGCCAAAACTGGCGCCACAACTGCTGCCATGACCACAGAGGAGAGTTGTTGCAAGGCATCATATGATCCCACTGGTGCTGTTCGGCGCGATGCCTCCTCCGCCAAATGGAGCGAGATACAAGACAAGCAAAAAGGCGGGAGCGTGGAGCTGGAGGGCACAATCCATTCGGTGACTAGGTGCTTGATTGAAGAAGGACCATTGGACACTGCATTGGCAGCGAGTACGGCGCAAAACGTTTCCAGGACAACAACGTCGGCAAACGCGGATGGAACGGAATCCGAGCTCCCTGAACGCAAGTGGCTGGGATCCAATGCCAAAGCAGCCAATCTTCCCATGACAATATCTCTGATTTCGACGTTGATATCAATGAGGCGCTGTGCTTCCTGCGGTGGTACATTGCACTGGGAGGCATTTTGGATACAAGTGGCGACGAGTTGTTTATCAAGCGCGTTGGAACGTCGAGCCACTCGCAGGGCCATGGTAGCGAGAAGCTGCACGTAGGCGACGAGTCGAGGGCGAGTCATGGATTGTTGCTGCTCTTGTCCGGGGCGAGCTGTACCTTCGGCACGCTCGACTTCGTTCAACCCCCGATGGATAAAATTCCAGCAGCCATAGGTCCGGGGATTGGATGGCTCAGTTGCATCCAACACGTAGATGGAGGATGTCTGATCGAGGAACGACCGAGCTCCCTCATCCCCATGAAGGGCTCGGTGAATGACATCGAGAGCTGGTTCCATTGTGTCCCTTTGTGCTCCTTTCCACGACAAGTACTGCAATATACCAGCTAGTAGCGCTGCCGAGGGGTCCGAGGGGAATAGTATCGCCTAATCCTTGCAACTACCGTGTCTACCGTGCTAAACAGTATTGTTGCTATTGGTACTGTCTGGTTACTCTTGAGTCAACCGTGGCAACCGTGGCGATTGTACTGCGATGAAACAACACAGGAGCAACAGCGAGCGAGTCACCAAGAATCGAAACCAACACTTCGTGCACCAGGAAATGGAGTAAAATCCATCAAAATGTTGGCAAGGGTGGTTGGACGTTTTCGTTTGGCTCCCTCTTGACACCTCTGGGAATTCAGGCCAATCGTAGCGGACCGCCTTTGGGTCGAAGATGTGGCGAGAAGCTCATAAGGCGTCACAAGCAACTGCGACATCATCGGTTCTCAAGCACCCGTTTGGCCAATCAAAATTCACCCTCAAAGTGTCCGAGGTGAACTTGGGTTCCAGTCGGGTATAATAGTTTAGTATCAACATCAACAATGGTTGTTGTTGCTGCTGATAGGTGGTGTACTCGTATTGTATGTACAAGGAGAGGTACAGTCATACATAGCTGCATTGCAATATGCTGTTTAAGCAACGTTGATGATGGTCATACCAACAGGGTACTACTACTGCTGGTACTAATAGTACTGGTGCTACTAGTGGTATCACAGAAGATCATGGCCGTAGTGCTGGCAATAGAACATCTGGTATAACCTGCAATACAGGACACACTCTCCTGTTTCGTAGTGTGGACCTCCTCGCCAGCAGGAACCAATTGAAAACAGTGTTCTTTGTGGCCTTGGCCTGATGCTACTAAGGCCATTGGCGTATCTCAGGTTTTAAGATAGGGACGATAATGAAATTAGAAGTGATAACTACTAGTCGTATGCACAATCCCTGGCCATGGGTCTGTCATCTAGCCTAGTATGTGTTGTATCCATGGTCCCTGAACGGGTTGAGAGTATGGAGGATACATATGACACATCTGAGAGTCGTACGTAGATAGATATGAGCAGCAAGAGGCTCACATGTCTTTAGTACTAATACTGTGTTATCACTAGAGACAGGAGGATAGAACAAGGGGAAATTGCAAAAACACCAACAAAAATGCCACATCTCAATAAACACCATCCAATTTGCAACACCATAAAAGGTTTTGTGTAGAAAAATGTTCAGCACCATGTACTAGGAATTCCACGACACCATCGCACTTTTCCCAACGAATCCATACTTTGCCAACTCCATTTATCGTTTTCCTATTCGATAACCACTTTCCTATCGAATTAATGTAGTCACAAGCCAACACCATTTATCATTATTACCTTATTTAAATGACAGCAGCAACAAAACCAATATAAGAAAAACAAGAATGAAGTCCCTAGTTTAAGATAAATCTGTCCATTGCGGGTTGTAGAAAGCCCTTCGAACAATACAAGTAGTTTTGTTGTGACCTCATTCGCCACATTTAGGGCAAGCGATGGGAGACTCTTTCAGTGGATCCGCAAACTTCATCTGGGACCTGTCAAAAAGTGAGTTTATCAAAATCGGCACCTACTACGTTATCAATTGATTACTGGGAGAACAATGTTGATTCGGAAATGATACCTTATTGACACAATCATGATTATTAAAGACTCAACCACACAATTATAGAAACCCATTATAAAATATTGTCACAACGAATTCCAATAGGATAAGTCTTTATCAGTCATCAAACATAATGACAAAATTCGCCTCAATTGATTCGAACTTTCGCCAATTGAGGCAAAAAGGCATACGTGATTCCAAACTGGCCTCGCTTTAAATTTTTTTCAAACACATGAAATGAGGCAATACAAATTATTCTACTTAGTATTCCGTTTTCGCGAAGCCGTAGGGCATGATTTTGATTGGCTCCTTTTTACAAGTGTTTGGCTAGTCCCACTTCGAATGCATTAGGTACAGTCTTTCGGAAGAGTTTTCTTAGTTTTGCTAAGTAGACGGCAGTTGGAAGATGAGCCGGTGCTTTGGTTCGTATATTTGATTATGTCCAACATGTCACACACCTGGTTACATGAAAATTTAGGTTTTGAGGTATGAACACGCTCAAGATTTCTACACACATCCTTACCATCGAGAAAGAACATCAACAACAACAACAACAACAACAGCAGACTACTATGAGGGCGAAGCGGATTGAGACAGGCAACACTACTACCGTTGCCAAGAACCAATCATCAAACCAGCAGCAGCAGATTGAGATGGGCAACACTACTACCGTTGCCCAATGGAACCAATCGACCCAGCAGGAGATTGCGATGGGCAACACTACTACCGTTGCCCAATGGAACCAATCGACCCACTCACAGACTGCGATGGGCAACACTACTACCGTTGCCCAATGGAACCAATCGACCCAGCAGGAGATTGCGACGGGCAATACTACTACTGTTGCCCAATGGAACCAATCGACCCAGCAGGAGAAAAAGAATCTAACACCTGAGCAAGTATCAAGGCGCGTTGAGTGCAACAAACAACTGGCAAAACAAAAAAAAGAAAGCGCAGATTGCAAGACAAAGAATGAACGATGAAGAAATTGAAACCAGAAGACAAAAAGGGTTGCTACGTTGTCCTGTCTGGACCCCGCCTGGTGCCATTGGCCAAAAGAACCAATCGCCTCAGCAGGAGATTGCGACAGGCAATACTACTACTACCGTTGCCAAGAACCAATCGAGCCAGCAGCAGGAGAAGATCATTGTGCAGATTGAGACAGGCAACACTACCGTTGCCAAGAAAAACCAATCGACCCCACAGATTGCGATGGGCAACACTACTACCGTTGTCAAGAACCAATCGACCCAGCAGGAGATTCTTGAGACAGGCAACACTACCGTTGCCCAATGGAACCAATCCAACCAGCAGCAGCAGATTGAGACAGGCAACGCTACTGTTGCCAAGAGGAACCAATTGACCCCACAGATTGCAACAACAAGTCCTTGGTCGTAT
The DNA here is from genome assembly GCA_013372465.1 of Nitzschia sp. Nitz4. Lineage (NCBI taxonomy): Eukaryota > Bacillariophyta > Bacillariophyceae > Bacillariales > Bacillariaceae > Nitzschia > Nitzschia sp. Nitz4. The sequence goes on along the minus strand of WXVQ01000386.1, from coordinate 3,063 downwards.
TCTACTAGAGGACGAAGTGCGGCTATTTCTACTACTGGTGGCTCCATGCAAAAAAGGAGTCCATCACGATTTCCCTCTTTTCTGCCACCCGGCAATCCACCACTTCTTCATGGTGTAGACTCCCCTACAGTACTCCAGTCAACCCCAACACCTCAAGCCCCATCACGACCCGATACGACTAACCTGACTATCACCAGTCCACCGGTGCACCACTCTCAGGCAGTTTCCGGCGCTGTGGCAAACGTTTTCGGGGATACTAAGCCCAATCAGGACATGTAATACACCTTACCTGGTCGTCGTCGAGGTGAATCTTCCAAGTCATATATCAACCGTGTATGTGAGCACCCATTGCTTTCTTGTTGGATTAACCATTCAGACGTCGGGTTTGTTACAACAGAAGAATTGCAGAGGGGTGGAGACATACAATACTATTACAGATATGGGAGGCCAGAGGAAGACCCGCCTGAACCACTTACCAAGTCAGGAAAGAGAAAAAGGAAAAGAGAAAGAACAAGAGCAATTGCAATACTGGACCAGTTGTTGTCATAAGAAACGAGGATGACGATTCAGCATGATATTCTGACGAAAGTGAAGAAAGTGACGGCGATCCTTATGATGATGGTCCACCTAGTGCACTATGCCCCTCTTTGAGGTTTTTTGGCAGGAGNACCATCGTCAGCAAAAGCCAAGGGCAGGATTGAGACAGGCGTCACTTCTACTGCCACCAAGAACCAATCCTTGGCATCGCCAGATCAACCATCTACGGTGTTGGAGGACAAAGACCGGGCAGGATTGAGACAGGCAACACTTCTACTGCCACCAAGAATCAATCCCTTGAGTTGCAGAGTATTTCCTCTTCCTGTAGTTCAGAGGACCCAGACACTGGGGATCATCGACAGACCTTCCCCAAAACGACCAAGGCGTACTACAACTATGCACCTCGACCGTTTATTGAAAGACAAAGCAACATGCACCAGGAACCCTTTCACAGATAAGAGCTCTTGATATGGGATGAGCGTGGCCGTAGCCTCATCTATCTGTTGTCAGCCTCCGAAGTAAGGTAATCCTATCCCAAGTAGTGACCCAGTTTGCACTCTGACTCTGGATTATGAGCTTTACGTCTACCTACAAACTAACCCTAACCCTAACCCTACCTCAACCCTCCATATGTCCCTTCATACCTAGGACATGGATATAGAAAGTACCTTCCAACACCCTCCCTGCTTTCTTAGCCTTGTCCGGTAACAACTCTTCCGTCCTTGTTCAACTCTTTCACATTTGCCATGTAAGACTCTCCATTTTTCTGATTCAATTCGGTCCTCACATTCTTAGTCATCGGATCACTCTTGTTCTCTGCCGATCGTCGATCGTACTTCGCTCAGCAAGGGTACCTTTTGTAAAATAATTTCCACCATGTCTTCATCACTCAGATCATGCTTGATTTGCTTGAGATCGCGCCGCATATTCCTGAGTTTCACAAAGAAGCTCGTTGGGTCCTCTCGATCACTGAGACGTAACGCATAGAACTCCGCCAACAGTTTGGTCTTGTCCTTGATCGCTTGGTTCAAATACCTCTTCTCCAATAGGTCCCAAGCTTGGTATCCTCCTTCCCGGTCCTTGGTGCTCGTCACCAGTTGGAAAGCACTCTCTCCTGAGGGTCGGCAGCAAGTTGGAGTCAAGTTGTAGTTTGGAGTATTGAGATTGAGTATATTGTTGTAGGATAGGACCAATGATTTGCACCGCACCTTCAAAGTACTGGTTGCTACGGCCGTAAAATTTACCTGTGTTCTTGTCTTCCAAATTCAACCAACTTTCCATCGAAGCCATTGCGTTGCGTTGCCATCCTAACAAGTATTTTTCCGATCCAACAGGGTACATTTGACTGAAACTCTCAACCCATACCAGATGTGATGTTATGGGGTTTCCCATGGAGTAAAACTCCATTGGGATCAAACCAAGCAATGAGAGGAGACTGATAAAATGGTCTGTAACCACAGCATGCTGGTTGATGAACCTTCCCATACCCCATCCTTGAATAATACCCCGGACGGAGTTTTTGCTTTCCTGTGTACATTCAAAATTAGGGTCGCTGAACAGGCTCCTTAGCCGTGTAGCATTCTCCCGGAAGTCCAGCTTTTCGAAGTCATTCTCATTCAGAAAGGTGTCATCCAAGCATTGTAAGCTGGAATGGACTGCATCCCCATAACCATAACGTGAACCAGGTGGAGGTACAGATGTTTTCCGTGTATCGTTGGTGCTTTGGAAGCCTGAGAGGAAAAACAAACTCCTCGCTTTGTCCTCGAGTGACAAGACTCCAAGAGTAGACTGTAGCGGACAGCCTTTCACCTTCGAGGTTCAAAGTGTTGTGCTTCTTAGCACGTTCACCTCTTTCCAACAGGGCTTGACACTTGCCTTCGGTTTCGTCCCGGAGCAAGCGTCAGTCTGCCATTCTCCTTTTGCGCCCTTAGAGCCTCAGCCCAATCTGGTGCTTTGGATGCCTGATAGGTGGCCAATACCCACTTTCAAAACGTTCTTGTAACATCTCAGTAGATATGATGCAACCCTCTTCCCTGTGTCTAGTTGTCCAGCCAGGTCTCTCTTGTTGCGCATCAGGAGATGGGTAGCAATAGTAGCTGGTATAACGGTATTTGTGTCGAAAGACAATACAAATACAACGGCAAGGGTCCATTCATAGTCAAGTCTGAATCCCTTGACAATCAACTCCGCCAATGCAATGTATGGTTGAAAGTGGCACTCAAGTTGCATATTACCAGCCACAACACCAAGGTCCCCCTCTTCTAAGGCAAATGGTAGACTGTACACATTTCCCTTTTCCAAAGAGGTATGTGTGAAGAAACTTTGATTTCGGAGTGCACCATCCTAATAAGTTTTCTGGAACAGCTCGAGAGATACCTGTTCTTGATGGAGTTTCCCAAGATACACTTCAACGGATCGTCAACTGTATAAGATCTGGCTTAAGTGGTAGCAGTCTTCGTGAGCTTCCTCGTATCTTTGGTATCACAGAGAGAATGAAAGACAGGGTCGGGTGGGGACAGTTGAGAT
>WXVQ01000375.1:0-13516 GCA_013372465.1 Nitzschia sp. Nitz4 | reverse complement strand
CCCATCGGATGCTTCTCCATCAAGGACTCTCTTGTGGTCTGAAAGGTCCATACTCCCAGCTGGTGCATAGTGACTTGCTCCAACAGTGCAAACAAGACTTGCAAGGGCACGGAGAGACTTTTCTGCTGCAAACCTTGTTGTTGTTTTACTGCGGCAAGTCCGAACTGCTGATATTCCATCCAAGTCTGCTGCCCAGCCAGCATAAGTTGAAACTGTGGTCCGATGTACATGTTTCACACTTGCTGCCACAAATCCCTGTTCCCGAAGTTTCTTTGCTTTGTATTTGTTCAGGATTTGCTCAATATCCTCTGTGCCTGCAGAATCACCTGATACCTCAAGGCGGGAGGTCAACTCATGTTTCAACTCATTGTCGCTGCAAATCCTTTTGCGCCCTCCATGATTTTCCCATGGTTGTTCTGGCTTCAACCTCCCTTTCTTGTATGATTGACAATGATTGTAGAAGGTCTTCCTATGAACGTGGGGCACAAGGTTCTTTTCGATGAAGTAATTTTGCTGTTGAATTCGTATCTTCTTGCCAAAAGCTCCACCGAGCTCTTCTTCAATCTGAGTCAATATGGATGCAGCTTCAAACGGAGTATACAACATGGAAGGGTTACGTGGAGGGTCGCAAGGAACAGGAGGGTCGAAATCAAAGCTGTCTTTTTCATTGATATGGGTGCTTTCCTTTTTCTTGTGTTTTGGGGGAGGGCTCTTTTGTAGCGATAGCTTTTTGGGTCTCAATGGTGAAGGTGTGTTGGTTGTTTTTTCTTGGATGTCTGCCACAATCTGTGTCGGTGATACATGAACATCTGAGATGCGCTGTCCTGCATTTCTCTCATAGGACCGTGCCATTTCTAACCGTGCTTTTGTCTTCTTCATCCGCCCCACCCGGCTCAAACTGGGGATTGGCGAAACAGATTTCAGCTTGGACTCTTGTTGCTCCATCAAACACAATGCAGCTGAGGCTGCATGAAAGTAGAACTCATGATGAAGCATCAAGTTGGATTTGGTAGCTTCAGACTCCTCTGCTGGGACATGCCGTAAATTGACGCATTTTCTACNTCTTTTAGGGAATGTGGAAACATTTTATATTTTGATAATTCGAATCGGGTCCCAGATGTACTACCTGTAGTACTAGTAGCATAGTGATCCAGACTTGGCAGAGGTGTGTCATACCATTCAATTCTCGGTTTCTTTTTGTTTACTTTTGCTGAAGGTGGAGACGGTGTGACAATGATGTCTGTTGTCTTGTGGTTCTTCTTGTTGCACCAGGACGACTTTCGTCTTTTCGTCCTCGTTGTCCTTGGTCCTAGGCTTGTTCCAATGTTGTTCCTTTGTATTTGTTGCACCAGCTGCATCTATCATTAAGGGGGATTTCTGAGTTGAAGTTGAGCGAGTAACTGGTCTGTTACAAGAGAAATCCCTGCCATACTTCTTCGTTGTAGATCGTGTCCTCGTCATGGTCAAAATTTTGGAACGTGATCTTTGGCATGAAAGGACATATCATAGTCCCAATTTGAGGTAAAATTTGGGCGCGGGCCGCGCCAGTTTTGTGCAAGGTTTGGCTCCGTGGCAAGGTTTTTCGCACTGGTAGCTGTGTGTCCCCTTCTCCTGGTGGCGGACCCCGCTGGCTGTAGTTGCTTCTTTGTTTTGAATGAATCCGGTCGAGGAGTGAATGGATCCGGTTGACTAAGTGGACTACCAAGTCCAAAAGGAGAAGAATTGGGCAACACCCCAACGGAAGATCCGAAATGACTCCCTACGGTAGATCGTAAATGACTCCTTGTATAATTTTCCCTTTACACCTTTCATGATACATCGTTACACCATGACAGGATTATTTCAGTTTATCAGACCCAATGAAGCCACCAACTGTTCCTCCGACGGTACCACCGACTGATCTACCCACTGATGAGGCACCTACAAATGCCCTGACAACAGCATCAACCGCTGCCTACTTCACTCTCACTTCTGCTCCGACAACAGCATCGACCGACTACCACTTCGGCATCCACGCCTGAACCGACTTCCACATCGGCATCCACGCCTGAACGACTTCCACCTCGGCATCCACGCCTGAACTGACACTTCCACTTCGGCATCAACGCCTGAACCGACTTCCACTTCGGCATCCACGCCTGAACCGACTTCCACTTCGGCATCAACGCCTGAACCGACTTCCACTTTGGCATCTAGGTTGTGGAGGAGGTGTTTCGTCAAGCACTTCTGAAGTTGATTCTGGAAGCAAGTTGGTGAAGAGACAGAAGCAGACACAAAAGCTGTCCCAGCCCCTTCTGGGGAATTCTCGCCCCAAATTACCGAGAAGAAATAGCGACGAGAAGCCCGGCATTCCTTTTGGCAAAGGAGCTATTGTCGTTCTTCGCTACAAATATGCAGAGGGACAGTACTGGCCGTCTGGTACGATGTCGTATCAAGGAAACCCCAAGGGTGATTTGGGAACGGGCGGGTCATCTGGTGCCAATCCAACACAGAAACTCATTGAAACGCACGGTAGCCCCCGATCCTTCCTTCCTATCCTCCGCCGCCTCAAGGAAATCCACGAAGATCGCATGGAAAATGGGGAGAAGCGTTCTTTTGTGCACGGTGATGTCCGCCTGTACAACATGGTGTTTGGACCGTCGTCTGGCTCGTCTGGCTCGTCTGGCCCGAAGGATAGTCCTGGTAGCAAGGAAGACCTAGCCTTCCTGTTGGACTACGATTTGGGCGGCGTGGAAGGATGGCGGACGTACCCACCTATGTATACAGGTCATTTACCTGACATTGACGTTCGCCAGAGGGCTGGCAAGGAAAACAAGCCTTTGTCTTTTCGTCACGATTTGGCGGACTTCATTGATGTGCTGCGTTTTTTCGGTTTGAAGTCCATGCTTGTTCATGACTTGTCACAGCAAGAAGAGGACCTAACCCAAAGATATTTTGATCTATCCCGAAAAGTGAGAGGCCTAACCCGAAAAGTGAGAGGCCTAACCCAAAAAGTTTTGGAGCTACTAAACGACAAACAGACAGAAGGGAAGTCGTTGTCGCCCACCAATAAGCAGCAATCTGATTCGTCAAGTTGCGATGCTGAAGAGCACAAATTGAAACAAGATATTGCATCAGCTGAGGCTGAATTGAAGAAAGTGAACGGCGAAATCGAACCATTGAACCGCGAAATCGAACGATTGAACGACAAAATCGAAGAATTGGACTTCGAAAACAGAGTGAAAACTCTTGAAGAGCATCGATTGATCGTGCAACGCTTTTTGCCACAATGGAAACAAAATTTGCTTAATTTCAAGAAAGAATTATTGCGGAATGATGGTAACACAGAAATTTCGAAGACCGATGCTCATAGGAAGTTGGAATCTCTGTTGAAGTATGATGAGAAAATCAAGAAAGAATTCCCCAACCGTGATTACGATCCGAAATTGTATTTTGAGGCAGACAAAGGCGTTCGTTTTTTTGTCTAAAAGGAACAGGAACAGGAGACTTTGGTACTCGGGACAGGGAGTCCTGATCGAGCAAGAACCAATCAACTTGGAAGCGAGCCGACGCCCAGAGTTTCCACGATAGGAAGAACTTTGCCTTCGATCAGTGAGGATGATCCATAATCCCAAGCTGTAGGTCCGCACAATGACCTGAATTTGTGTTGTGCATACTACATAGCTTTGAGCTTTGGCTACATCTTATTAGTAACATCGAACCACCCAGTCGAAGTATGACCACCCACAACTGTAGGAACTGTCAACTCCCACGAGATTACCAGTATGGGCTTGTACGGGGCGGATTTGGATGAAATCTTTTCAACAAATCGAAGCTGGGCATTGGAAGGTAGTGTAAGGAGAAAAGTTGGAACGTTACAAGGAATCAATGATTTGCGATGATGGAAATCTGTACAGCCCTGAGTTCTCATTAATTCTCGGCTTTTCAGAGCTGGTATCATGATGTCACAAAGCAAATCAGACCACTATTGTGCTTGTAGTAGTTGTTGTTAATGTTGTTGTTATTGTTGTTGGGCGTGAGTGCAATGGAATGTGTGGTTGTTGTGCAGTGTTCCAAGAGAATGAGAGTAATACAGTACTCGTACCTTCTGTAGTCGCCAAGAGGTTTTATCAAGGCATACCGGTATTCAAGATGGTCGTAGTTGGTCACAGGTAGTCACGACCATCTGGACTACTACTGCTGCTTGCTCTTGTAGTCATTGGAGTCAAGAAGAAGACACGTACAACATCAACAACAACGCTACAATGGACCTCTTTGTTATAGTGACTCTTATTCCTACCGTTCTTCGGCAATCGCCTCCAACATGGCAGTATACTTGGCGTTGTTCCTGACTCGCTCATAATGATCTGCAAACTTTCTGTTGTTCATGACGCCTTCCACCTTGTGCAAGGCAACCGTGGCACGGAGCCCACTCTTGATCCACTCTTGCAAACGTTCCAGCTCGGTGCCCGTTTTTTGGCCAGCTTTCTTGTTGACAGTCTTTTCCAGAGGTTCCACGAACAATTCCGCCGAGGCCACCAAATCAGCAGGCTGACGAGAGCACATTGCAATCACAATCTGGTGTGCTTGCAGTTGCACATCCTCCACGTCTCCCAATGCCTTCGCCAGGACAGGCATGAAAGCAGCAATATCCAGATTGCCGGGCATGTTTTCCAAGCAAGTGGCGAAAATGCTAAATGTGGCCTTACGGAGCGGCAAGGCATCATCCACCTTATGGGTAAATGGACCCAAATCGACCTTGCGTTCCAGCTTGAAACCAGCCACCTCGTACAAGGTTGGAATGATTTGGTCCTTCAACAAGCCAACAACCACTTGAGGCATGTGGTGGACCGCTGAGTACACCATAAGCAACGAGGCGTTACGGGCACTCAATTCTTTCACTTCCAAAAGTTTGAGCAACGTTGGCATTTGAGCCATCATTTGCGTAGAATCTACCTTGCCGGCAATAGCCAACTTGATGGATGTAGCGATCGTCCAGCAAACATATGCGTTCTTCTTGGAGGTAGTATCGGCAGGGTCGACGGTTCCATTTGGCGCTTCCACCGCCACATGCTTCTCAACGAGTCCGGCAAGTTTCTCCAGCATCAATTGAGGTTGCATGCACGTCAAGGATCCGAGGCACTCGGCTACCATGGTGCGTACACTCTCCTCGGCATCAGAAAAATGGTTCTGCAAGTGGGGAAGAATGACTGGAATCGTCGAAGCAACTCCTTCTCCACCCGAGTGTTGGTAGCTGCTCTGAATGAATCCACGAAGTGCCGAAAGCAACAAATATTGTTTCTTTTGATTCGCATCCTTCAACGAGTCCACAATGATAGGCAAAAAGACACTCTGCGTGCCCACGGCGGCACGACCCAAGGCATACGCCGCAGCATTCTTCAAATCATCGGAAGGAGAATCAAAGTAACCCGTATAGACAGCCAAAAACTTATCCGCACCTCCTTCCACGGCCGTACCCAAATCAACCCGTCGGCCCAAATCTCCTGACATGAGCAAGGCCAGTTGGATGGCACGAAGACCTGGTTTATTTTCCGGGGTGACACATCCTTCCAGAGACGCCAATGTCTCGGTCACGACCCTCGTTCGGTTTTCGGCGGATGTTACAGCGGCAATCACAGCTATGCATTTGGCCAAATTCTCCATGGCATGTTTGCTGGAACTTGCCTTTTCCAGGTTTCCACGAAGCATCCCTAGCAAAGCCTCGAATTCGACGGCTCCACTGACCACCAATTGTTCTAATAGAGCCAAGAGGGACTCTAACGCAAGTTCCTGCAGGAGTGGAGAGACTGACAAATCCATGGCAGCTGGAAGAACAAACTGCTTGACGGCTCCCCCACAGGCTGGACAAACCTTGAGTGCCGAAATGGCAACGCGACTGTTACATACAAAGACATAATGTGAGAAGACGATTCCACACCAGACAATCCAAAAAAAACGTCACGTACAGTGCCAAATGAGCAATATGTAAATCGGTATGCACCACCAAACTAGATAGCTCTTCAGGTAGCATGTTGTACAACTCATTGGATTCAGGGATGCCATGATGGGTCACTACAATGTCGAGAGCTTCCAAAGAACTCTGCTTCAAACTGCGCGATTGCAACTTGAGGAAATGGGCCATTGTTTCAATGCATTCGGACAAAATGGGTTCCAGACTAAGTTTCTCTTGGTCAATAGTATCGGGTGCGGCAGCAATGATACTGATGGTTTTGATGGATGCAATGCGGGTGGATTCGTTCTTGAGACGATCGAGGAGAAGAGTCAACAAGCGTGGGGCTTGTTCGGGAGTCAAATAAGTATGCAAATACTTGAGCAATGTAGCACTGGCAGCAAGAGCACATTCCTTGATTTCTTGGTCGACATCATGGGCAGCCAACAAGGGTTCAATGGCTGTATAGATTTGTTGGGCCACACCCTGGAGTTCGGAGGTTTTTTGTGAGTCGGTTTCGGTGGAATACCCCACGACAAAAAAGTGTGGGACGGCTGCCAAGGCACGAAGTGCCTCCGAGATGACCTTGTACCACTGCTCTTGGACAGCCGCACATAGTTGGGGCAAGAGAAGTTCATGGATGCCTTTGCGAACATGGATAGGATCATGATTCTGGTTGGTCAACATGGCCAAGACAAGCGACAAGGCATCCAATTGGAGTGTCTTGCTGGAAGCTTCTCGGGCCACACCGGCATCTCCCCCAGTAGACAAGAAGGGTTGCACATGTGCAAAGACAGCCATGATTTCGGAGAGTCCTCCCACACCCCCGGGAGCACGACAAAGGGCGCACAAGAGTGACATGGCTTGGGACTTGCTGCGCTCGCCACCCTTCTTGACACTCAACAACTTGATACAAGCCTTGACAATAGAAGGAGCATATTGAGAACCCAGATCAATGGATGGGACCATGGAATCTGTAGAAGAGGAAGAGTCTTGAATGGCGACGACACCCGCCGAGGACGCTTGGACCGTGACGGCCAAGAGACGCGTGAAACAGTCCATGACATCGACACGACAATTTTCCTCCCGTTCCTTGAAACGTCCGACCAAGGCAGCCGCGACAACGGCTGACTGTCCCTTGCGGGTAGGAAACTCTTGGGTCCAAAGGGAGGAAGGGTCGTGACGTTGACACTCGACGACAGACTTGAGGGCTCGAATGGCAGCCCGACGGACCTTCCAGGATTCGTCGTCATCATCATCTTCCTCGTCGTCGTCATCATCTTCATACTCATCATCATCGTATTCCTCGTCGTCCTCTTCGATAGCATCCTCCTCGTCATCATTCCCATAGGAGTAGTTTGGATCATAACTGGCAAACGCCAAGGACGCTTGGACAATCTTGTCCAAATGCGGCTGGACTTGTGTGGGACACTTCAAGAGAAAGGACTCGAATCCCATGAAACAGGACTCTCGGAGTTCATTGGCCCGTGCCACGGCGGACTCATCGCGCATATCGAAATCGTCGTCCGAGGCAGACGCAGGATGATCCCCGTCAAAGTCATCGACATCATCGTCATCTCCCGTGACGGCTTCTTCGGGATTGGTGTACTTGAGAAAGATGGGAATGATTCTATCAATCTGTGGTTGTTGGAGACGCTGGCCTACAGCTCCCGCGACCATACACATGGTCCGGAGCAGGGCCTGCGTGTCGGTGGAAGATTCGAGCATGTTGAGGAGTCGATCGACCATGGAAACCAACAAATGGTCGCTGAGCACAACGGACAAACAGCCCAGGGTGTTTCCTGCTCGCTTGCGAAGGACGGGGTCGGCACTAGTGACTTGCACCAAGCACATTTGGAGAATGGGTTCATGCTGGCGGCGGACACTGTAGGCAGTCCCGCCGAAGCGCACGAGGAGATCGGCGAGAATGTCGAGACAGGCCAAGACGATTTCTTCCGAGGCGGTTCGAATGCCATCGAGCAGACGGCCGACGAGTCTCTGAGAGGTCGGATCTCCCATGGAGGAAGGAATGGTCTTGACCAGAGTCCGGAGTCCAATGGCGTACACGTCACGGAGCTCCGACTTGGAAGCATCTAGCACTTGGTCCGCCAAGGAATCGGCAATCTCCAGGACTTGCTCTTCCTTGACGGTGGTGAGAAGGACGCCCAGCGTCTTGACAGCAATGGCTTGGACGTCGTTGGATTTGTCGTGGAGCAGACGAAGCACTGCCTTGCAAATGCGACGTTCCGTAGAAGCATCGAGGCGGGAAGCCACGGACGTCGACTGCGATTCCGCCGTGCGTTTCAGGACTTCGCACAGATCGCTCGTGGCCATGTACCGTTCATCCTTGTCGTAGTGTTCTGTCTTTTTCAACAGGTCTGGGATGCTGGTGTGGTTCATCCTTCTCCGACCTGGTACGAGTACTGCACTTGTCCCGTCCTTGTAACAACAGCAACAACAACACGAGGATGTTCTCGTGTCTCTCTTTTTTCACGGGTGGCACAGGACAGAACCTCCCAGAAACCCCCCAAGATACGAGACTCGAGAACTCGGGGATCGACTTCTTAGACTCAGTTGGCTGGGAGGGAGGCGAATGACGACACGCCACGTGGGCACGGAATGCACGGAATGCACGTCTGCCAGCATCTCGCTCCTCACTTTCGGAGGAGGTTTCTTGCTACGACGAGTACCGGTAGCTTGCTATATTCTATCGACCATCATGTACACGACAAGACAACGACGACCCGGAACACAACAACAACCACCCTTTCGACAATCTCCCTGGGGGTCGTCGCCGTCGTCGTCCTCCTCGTCTTTTTTCAACAAGAAGAAAAAGAAGAACAACAACAAGGGTGATCCATTATCTCGCAAACAACAATTGCTCCTGTTTATCAGCACCTTTCTGGGACTCGCGGTTTGGTACTTGACTCCAGTATCAGACTTGTTGGTACAAGTACTTTTGGAAACGGTCCCACTCGAGGCAGATTTGGAGTTGGGTCGACAAGCCTTGCAACAACAGTTTGCACGTCAAACACTGTATGATCGCCATTGGACTCCCAAGATCCAACGGATCGGATCCGAATTGGTGCACGCCAATCCACAAGCCCAACCGTATACTTGGGATTTTGGGGTCCTTCACAATCCACAAGAACCACACGTCGTCAATGCCTTTGCGTTGCCTGGAGGTATTGTGCGTGTCACACAAGCCTTGTTGGATACATTGCAGTTGACCGATGGAGAGTTGGCAGCCTTGTTGGGACATGAAATGGGTCATGTGCTGCATCGGCATTCCCAAGCACGTATTCTACAACGACAAGTCTTGACGACCATACTCAAAGCTTTGGTCTATCAAGATGATGATCCACACCAAGAATCCTTTGGAGAAGCCATTGGAGAACTCTTGTTGCAATCCGCCGATTGGTTGGGTCAGCAGTCTTTTTCCCGGGCCAATGAATATCAAGCCGATGCTACCAGTTGGGATTTGTTGGTGCATAGTGCAAAATATCATCCACAAGCCGTCGAATCCTTGTTGTCCAAACTATGGGACTATCATGGACGACAAGGAGGACAAACGTCTTGGGATAGTACGCATCCAGGGACATTGGATCGTATCCAAGCATTGGAGGAAAAGTTCCAAGCGTTGTCGACCTCGGAACGACGGAAACTACAAAGAAACAAGGTTCGATGATGATGATGATGATAATGATAATCTGCTTCTTGTTGTTCTGTGGCATCATCATGACTCCTCTTTCTGGGCATCCGTCTCGTCTTGTACTACTATTCTACGTTTGGTGTCGGTGGAAGCCAAGTATTTCCGAGAAGCAGATTGGAGCCATCCACCGGACCACCAACCAACTAGATGAGGAGACGGCGGAATCCTTGCGATTAACCGTTCTTAACTGTTATTGTCACACAGAATCGCGACAAAATCCAAAAACCAAGGAAACAACAACAACAACAAGACCTTGTGTCCTTGCTTTTGAGAGGTGACTTTTTCTTGCATACAAGATAAGAGTGTACTGTTTCCCCTTGACATTACCTAACTTGCGCGCACAACCGTTTGGTGGACAATCGCTACTAGTCTTGTTCCTTTGCGTCCTCCTCGTCGTTGTCGTTGTCCAAAACCAATGTCATGGACACTTTGTGAACTGTTTGTCCACCACCACCACGGGTCCGACCAGGAGGAGATACAGTGACAAATCCCTGAATCGTAATAGTAGCCATTGAGTTCGTGTAGAACTTATCCAACAATTTTGTTTCAACAACACACAGTTCCCCATCCCAACATGATAGACCAGCAAATCTTGCATCGGCCTTGCCGTTTCGAACGGCCCGCTGTGCCTTGACAAATCGTCCCTCATTCTGAGTGAATGTGATGTCATCCACCCGTACAATTCGCGTTTCTTGGTCGGCAGGTTGAATTGCAATCTGTACTGTTTGACCTCTCTCGATTCGATTGTTATCCTCTTCCACTATGTGATTGTCGTAGCCGTGGTACATGGTTAAAACTAAAAGGGTATCTTGATGATCTTGTTGTTGTGAGGATGTTGTGAGACCATATACGTGAACTTGCGACGATGGTACAACCAGAGCCAGAAGCACAACAACAGAAACGAACCATCGAAAGACAATGTTGTTGTTTGCCTTCATGATGGTGGTATTGAAGTTTGTGAGATTGTTCAATCAATGATGATGTTGTGGTACTGGAGATTGTTTAATGGATACTACTTTCTGGTGAGAAATTTCCGGTAGCATTTGGTTTACGCCCTTTGTGGGTTGATATTCTTGGAAGGACGAAGTATGACGACAACGAGCCTCTATTCGCGTCGTTACACATGAAGATAGGATTCCACTATGGGAATTTTGGAGTCCGTTCACTACCGGTACCACGAGACATCGTTAGCCGGCTGGCAGGACGAGTACCGGTAGTGCTGCTGCCGATACGCAGCATTATGATGATGGAATCTTGTCGTTGTTCAAACGAAGTCACAGCGGAATACAAAAAGACTCGGGAATGAGCTTCGGCACGTGTACTTATTGGATTGAGCGCAAAAAGAGCTTCTCAGTCCGGTAAAAAGCGACAACAAGGAGGAAAGCCCACGAACAGAGGGTTTTTCTATATTTCTCCTCCTCCGCCCTCCTCTTTGTGGTCGTAGCAAGCACGATGATGATGCAACAGAAGGTCTCAGCAGCCCATGAACACGACGATTTTTTGCCATGTTCTCCTTGGTGGACGTTCATGTCGCCATTGGCACTTGCATGAAAGTGTCGATTAGAACAAATATTGTCCCATTCAATAAGAATCATTGAACAGTATTGATTGACATGGGATCGTCGTCATCATCATGCGAAAACGTCCACGAAACTGGACAATTGTGGTGGATGACAAGTGGATCTGCCAACATTTTCGCGAAATTACAGGTGTGGCAACTGCGAAATGTGACTTTGGTGCCGATTCGCGATTGAGACAGATAATTTTGTCCTCAATGCCGATTACCTTTTCCGACCACGGCGAAGCTTTGACACCCCTCCAGCAAATCGTGCTGACCGACGTGTTCACGACGACGATGGAGCGAAAGAAAATCAATATAAGTTAGTAGATTGCCCATGACACTCGTATCTAATCAGAGTTCATATACTGTTGTCGCCTGAAGAGAATTTGCTTTTCTCTCTCTTTTTTGCATTGCAGACAACGAGTCCCAAGAACCACTACCTGGAATGTCGAGAGGATCAAAAAATGACAACAACACATTCAACACCAGTTAAGTTTAGGAAAACAGATATATTGTATCGATAAAATGGAATCTAGTAGCAAACAAATTAAATTGTAATGGTACAACAAGACGTTGGAATGCACAATCTGCGAAAACCCAACTATGAGGTTTGGGAGGCGTCGTGGCTCAAACTTTGTGTAGTTTTGAAATCAACGGACAATGGTTGACCACCCCGAACGTTACTGGAAGGATCTTCCACCTTGGCAACTCCAGAAATAGATAGCGATGTGAATGTTGTGGAGGCAAAAAATTTGTCAAGCAACATGGTTTCGACCACACAAAGGTTTTTCTTTGGACAAGAAACGGAGGAGCGCCTTGTCTCGACTTTGTTCTGTAGAATTGCATTCTGTGCCTTGATAGTGGAGTGTCTTCCTGTAGACTCTTGCAAGAATGTGAAAGTTTCAATACCGACAAGGGGTGTTTCCGACGACGAAACGCATAATCTGATGGTTTGACCCTTCTCAATAGAAACTTCTGATAGTTCTTCATTGGCTTCATTGCATGAATAGACGTTGATGTCGGCGGCGGTTAGTCGCCAGAATGTCGCGAGCAAAAGGATGAGCGTTGTGTAGGATTTCATCGTTGGGAAGAATTTCGGCAAAGAAAATTGGTGATGAAGGAAAAAGTGACCTGCACGAGGGGGACGACAACAAGCGAGATTCAAATGAAACTCCAGCGCATGCGAACCACGAAGAAGCGAAAAGCACTACCTCAACAAGTAACTCCGCCTACTAGATAGTAGAAGGAGGTGGCTTGGCGCGGGGCTAGTGATGCTACTTTTTTTGTATTGGTTTGAAAGAATTCGGCATTTTTTGTTTCTCCCCCCAACAAGAGCGGAAACCACATATGACCATAAATAATGGGGCAATAACAAGTACTTGTAGTAGTAATCCCCTCTCTACCGGTACTTGAGGTATGCCACCACTACGTCACAAGTACTACGGTACCTAAGTAGTAGGTAAAGTTGTACTCTGGAATGCGAACCTCGTCAATCAAAATGAAAACATTTACCCGGTGTGACACTTTGGAGTCATTCAGCTGCTCCAACTATCAAACCCGATTTTGCCTTGGTGTTTCTGGAAAACGCAATGGCACCATTCAACGACTACGCTTAAGGCTTGATCGGGAGATATTTTGTCCTGTATATACCCACAAGGAAAATTTATCAACAACGTGGTAGTTTCAATCAACGAGGGCGCTCAAACTCTATGTCTGATGGCAACAGTGGGGCAATTGCATGCTGTTGCGAGTCGCTGCCCCTGATTCTCCATCATCCTGAAGCCGCAATGTGAGATGGCAAGAGAGTGTTGTGTATGTGTATGTGTACTCAGGACGGTAGGCAGAGGTATTGAATGATGGTCCTCCTACTCCTAATACTACCAGTAGAGAGGTTGGTTGCAGTTGTACAGCAGAGCTTGCTCCCCGCGAATTCACAACTGTAATGAACCATCACTGAACCTTCATAGAAAACCTGATGGAATTTCTCAACTTATATTACCTTACTAGTCCTACCGGTGGCATTTAAACTTTTGGTATTTGTGAGAAACTTCCTTGATTGTTGACTGTGAATATAGAAAATGAATAGGACGGAGGGTGCTTCAATGATGGGGGAGTTCTTTTGTTTTAAGCATCTGTAGTAGTAGTAACACCAACGCCAGCTTCCTCCTCTCCATGGTGGTACAACTGGTACCAACTACTAGTACCTTGCTAGTACCGGTATCATCAAATACCTCTGCAGTAAGCCGCGGTTGTCAATAAACGTAAAGCTAATTTAGTGAGTTAAAAATGTAATGTTTCTTTTGGATCTTTTTGG
>WXVQ01000402.1:0-14487 GCA_013372465.1 Nitzschia sp. Nitz4 | reverse complement strand
TGTACGGCGTCTTCTTCTTCTCCCCCCAACCACATCTCCCAGACACGGCTTGACGACATGGACGGAACGGCAAATCGTGTTGCTATCACCATCACCATCACTGCTTCACATAGACTCAGATTGACATCATTAATCAACCATAATAATCCCAACGCTTTGACAGGGAATCTGTATTGTTTTATGTGCTTGGATTGGGATGGCCTTGCCGTCGCGTTAGATTTTGTCTTTTTTGCTCATCAGGGGTTGGGTGAGGCGACCCCATTTCCTCGAGATTGTATGATCATCTGCCGTTGACAACACATTGGAGCTCTTGGCATAAGATTTCGAGCAATGTTTGCTGGTACCCCGTACTAATCACGTAATCAGGGCTCGGACTAAATGCTGATGGTTTTGTTCTGGTTTACGACCAATGAGACATTGTGATCACGCTGCAAACACGCATTCAGCAGTTTGCTTTATGGCTCGACTCATTGTCAATTGATTGGGGATCTTCAGTGCGTAGTACCAGTATCTTCTTCTCGTCAGACCAATTTGTAAAACAATTGATGCTTTGGGTCAGAGCTGGTTGTTTTCGGTGAACATCTCCGAAAGTACAGTATTCCTAACATGAATATTGATACCAGGACGACCAGCATATTCGTTGATATTATCTATTTTGCCAACCATCTGCACTCCTTCTGAATAGTATGCGAGTACCTGAGTAAATGCAAACAAGCCAAAACTACAATAAACATATTTTATACTACTAATACAAGATCAGAAGTTGTGCCTCCAAGCCGTCAGTTCGAAACATTGACCGCTACCAGAAGGCACAAGAAAAAGTAGCATTCCGGTATTTTTTCGTCAGGCGCATTACTGGCCTGCAGTAATTGGAAATAGCTTGGCTGAGTTTCTTAATATTCGAGGTCACTCGGCTGTCATTTTTGTCGTTGTTCAGTTCATGACGTTTCTGATCATCAGCACATGACATTGACTAATGGTGAGATGCCAAACAAGTCCACCGGCAGGAAAAAGGTTTCTCACTCACGTCATCACAAATACAGGTATGTTCTTCCTCAACCGCACATGAAGTTGTCCACACATGATAGTGTGAAGTTGTACTCCAGATGCATTATTGTCACGGGATTTCCGTTGGCAGTGGACGCAGCTTCCTCTATCTCGTTTGAGTTTGCTTCTTCCTTCAATGTACGTTCATCTCATCAAAGAAGATGCGATCCAGGAAAAAAACATTTTCATAGACTGCCAGCTTCAGTGAATGAAACACTCGAGGAGGGAAACATTCAGTCTCGGTGCGCCTGAGTGAGGTTCACTAAAAGACATTCATGATTACACAAAAAAGGCTCAACCGCTGCTTCAGAGAGTTTGCCATCCAAATCGTCCAGTACATAGAACCCAACCCCATCGAGAATCCATCTGCCTCTGATCAAATGTGGGAACAGCAGTAATATAGTTCATATGATTCTTCAGTGATGCTGACAAGATTGTTTGTCAGCAAACAATGTTCTCTCGGGGCTTGGAATCCTGCACTTCCAATGTGTTCGCAATCTAAATGCGAACGGCCGCGACCGGCTGTTTCGCCTACGACATCATGGCGATTCTCCGTAAAAGGCCATTTGTTGCATTGTGTTCTTGTGTACCTTGCTCGTAGAGTCTGTCCATACACCAAAGGTGTGCGACCAGAAATCATGATCGCAAATGAAGCTCACCTCCCGACCCGAACACATAAAAGGCCTAATGCGCATCACCTGAGAAAGGCAACCAGCGGCACACTCCACCTTCGAAAAGGGTCACAAAACCGGCATCCGATCCGACGAAGTCGTCAATGACGTCATGACTGAAGGATGGATCAACGGTGGTATCACCTTGATTCCTTCCATGGGAGGTCTCTACCTCGCCATGCAAAATGCCAAGTTCCGAAGGGTGAGTCATATGCTTTTTTAATGGACTTGCAGAATGTATGAATTGATTTGTTTGTTTTGAAATTTGCAACTCATTGAGTATTTCTTGTCATTGATACCAATAATAATTGCGACAAAATCAATTGATTCCATTGCAACTATAGTACACCAACTGGCAATCTCGTACCGCCTTGGTGATCATGCCCGCCTTGTTTGCTTTCGCCTTCACTGCGGAGACTAAGCTCGTGAACCGTATGGAGGAAGTCGCCGAGGAGACCGAGCACTCCATCCGATCTGTCCACTGGGCCGAGAGTGAGTTCAAGAACAACCCCCAGGACAAGCAATTGCACGATTTGTACCGACAAGCCGTGCTCAACTCTGGAGTCAAGCTCGTTGAAGGCGATGAGCTCCAAACTCACCACAAGGTGGCCAACTATGTGCAAACGAACCCCTTCAAGGTGATCATGGGTATTGGTATTCCAGCAGTTGGATTGATTTTCTACGGCCGCACTGGAAAGGAGCACTTGAGTATGCAACTCAAGATCCTTCACACTCGTGTGTTTGGTCAATTCGCGGTTATTTGCACACTTTTGGGTGTAATGGGAGTCAAGGGGTTCATGGATGCCCAAGGACGCTTCATCACTGACGACGAGGTCGAGACACGTGTTGATGAGATGTACGCTACACGACAAAAGTTGCTTCACCGTATTGAGGACCAGAACGCCAGCCACATGCCATACCACAAGAACTAAGATGATGTACGGCGTCTTCTTCTTCTCCCCCCAACCACATCNACGCCAGCCACATGCCATACCACAAGAACTAAGATGATGTACGGCGTCTTCTTCTTCTCCCCCCAACCACATCCCCCAGACACGGCTTGACGACATGAACGGAACGGCAAATCGTGTTGCTATCACCATCACCATCATTACTTCACATAGACTCAAATTACTTCAATTAGTGCAACCCAAACTGAACACTTCTTTCCAGTTGCTACGGTACGGTAGCCTACCCAAGAGTGACATCGCGACTGGACCGGATAACATTTGGGACCTTGAGGTATTTTTTTGTCAAGTTGGGAAATCAAACCATGTTAGATTACTTGATTAAGGTAGGCTGGCTGAAACGAAGACAAGTCGGTCTTCAAAATGTATCTTGCCGTCAGCGTCGATTCGCTCTGCGTATTCTTGGGTCATGACTTGGCAGGCTTCCTGCAACTCTTGATCGGAAAAGTTGGAGAATGTACTCCAGAAGCGATTTTTCACCATTTCTTGCCAGCGAGTCCACTGGATTTGGCAAGGATAGGCCTCAAGAGTGGTTTGAACGTCAATAAAACCAGCTTGCTTCAATTCTGTCTCAAACTCTTGCGCACTTGGCTGGTTGTTCTTCCAAACTGTCCTGGCGGCATCCCAGAGTGGGTAGTCTATCTCTATTTGTGGCCTTGTAATAATAAGTACTGCAGGCGGATTGGGTTGATCGGAGGGAACAGAAAGTCTCTTGGCCTCTTGTCTCATGCCTTGAAAGATCCCCACCCGATCCTTTGCCAGCAAATGATGTGCCACTTCCTTCAGAAGCACTTGGTGAAAATGTGTACGCCATGGCTCCATCGTAGAATCTTGTGGTGGCTTGAGGAACACCTCGGCTGTCTCCTTGACAAACCCTAACCCTTGATTCGCCTCTGTACTGGATGGCTCCATATGAGTGGGATCCAGAAAAGGATCCACCACTGTTATCTCACAGCCGTCCATTCCTTCCATCAATGCTTGAGCAAAGTTTCCTGTTCCTCCTCCAATATCTAGAACATGTCTCTTAGACGTAGATGGTGTAAGGCAGAGTCTTTCTCGCACTAGATCCACCAAGTATTGCTGGTAGGCACCTGCCTCGTAAAAGTAGGCTTGTTCGTAACTCTCTGCCGAATGGCCTTGATAATGCGAGGAAGTCGCCGATGTCATTCTTCGCGTATTCAACTTTGGCTGCAAGGAAAAGCAATCTCGAAGGAAAAGTCTTGCACTTGTTTTGATTCCAAGAGAGTTCATGACCTATACTGCGAAAGGCTGAACAATGGTTTATGGCATGGGTTGCCAATTTGTGTCTGTTTCTCGATGCTTCCTGGGCAAGGTTGCTGACGTGGCTAAGATCCGTCGGATCCGATCACTGCAGGGTGCCAAAAGTGCCTTGTATTACTTTTTATGAAAAATGGTGTAGATCAACAAACGAAACAGTACGATGTCGTCCATCATCGACAACAGTAAAAAGGAAGTATACAGTCACTAGTCACAGAAAAAGTATCAATAACATATCATTTCACGTTTTTACAACATACACCTGGACTACTTAACGTATTTACTTTTTGGGAAGATCAGCCACATGGAACACCACCTTCCCTTTGGCATGACGACTATAAAGTGCATGAAATCCTTGTCGAACGCCCTCTGTTGTCATGGAGTAGGGTCCATCGACGACACCCTTGAGTTTCCCGTCATACGCCAACGACAACGTACGAGTCATAATATCTCGGGAAGCTGGCAAGCCCATAACATTGTTGTAAGTGGGCAGGGTACTTCGGGTCATGATACGGCTCCAGATGGTACGTGCCAAGGGTTTGAACATGAACAAAGTCAGCAAACCCAAAAAATCTCCGGAAAATGTTGGTTCATCGGTAGTACATGTAATGTAGCGCCCCCCTTGGTTAGCATTCAACACAATGGGCGGAAGGTTTTTGTTGGCCGCCTCTTGCAACTGAGGCCATCCACCACAGGCAAAGTCAAAAATAGCATCAAATGGCTTCTCTTGGTATTTTTTGGACTCATAGACACTTTCTTTGGTGTAATCAATGACATCGTCACAGTTCAAGGGAGCTTGCAAAAGGCGGTCAGGCGTTTGCGAAACACCACAAATATAAGATGCACCCTTGGCGCGTGCCAATTGGATAAAATGACTTCCAATACCTCCTCCGGCACCCAATACCAAAATTCGATCTCCTTCACGAACATGGTCACTGAAACAGACAGCGGGGCTCGCACTGGCCAGGGCAGCTGCTTCTGCCGGAGTAATTTTGGACGGATCTTCAATCTTTTCACAAACCGAAGTACTGACACGGGCATATTCTCCCAAAGCATAGCGAGGAGCAACAGTAAAACGAGCTGCAACGAGATCTCCCTTTTGGAAATATTCTTCGTCAGGTTGTGTCTCGACGACAATTCCACAACAATCGCCTCCAGGAATGTAAGGGAAAGAAGGAGGGCCTTGCATGAAGCGTGTCTTTCCCGACAATACACGACAATCACCGGGGGCAATGGCAACAGCAAGAGTCTGGATGATCATGTGCGTCTTCCAATCTTTCTTCGCAGCTCCTTGTACAATGGAGTGGAGCTCTTCGACAAATTTCAATTCGTCGGACAATTTGGGAACAGGCACGTTGTCTTGGACGGTAATTTGCTCGTCAATATCCCCATAATCTTTGACTTGAGCTGCCTTCATGGTTTCTGGTAGAGACTCTGTAGATGCAGACATTGTGTTTTGTTTCTTGTTGTGTGGTGGTTGCTTTTATGGTGTGTGCTTTTTTATGATTGTCGGCCCATTTTTTTGCGCCAACGTGACAGTTCAAGTGGTCAAGCAAGTCAAAACTAGTCCTGTTGCAGTCAAACCGCCATTTTGGACTGGATGGACCAGAACAGCAAATTTGGTTGGACTCCAAAAACAACACACACCACCTCTTCTTCAAGATTCAAGATGGGTTTTAGCAGGAGGGCCTATTCCATCTGGGAGAACCCTTCGTCTTACTTGGCATTATCGTGACAGTTTTCATACCGGTAGCGGCACGCGGCAGTAGCAAAGGGACCACCACGACTGTACCAAGAACCACGTACTACGAGAAGACGCAGGATCCAACAAGTATCAAACCCTCCCAACAAAAACGTTCGTTGTAGATATGGCAAGGCATTTCGAACCCAAGCCCCCTCGGTTCGCCCCGCTAGAAAGAAGGCCTCCTTCTTCGTGTTGTTGTCGCACGACATACGAGAGGTGAGATGGTGCATAGTGTTTGGCGACCATGATATACATATCTACCTAAGTATCTAATAGTAGGTTCTACGCGAGAGAAGCGTAGAAGTCTTACCCGAACGCAAGCAGTTTTCCTTTTCCAGTCGGACGAGCGATTCTGCCACAAAACGGATCTTGCGATCTCTCAAACACATACATAAAAACTCCACAACAACAACAACAACAACAACTTCGAAGTGTAGATCCCCATGAAATCAATATCCACAACAACCATCTTCCTGCTGCTGGCAGGAGTAACTCTGGTCTCTGCTAGTGGTCTTAGATCGAGAGACACTACTACCAGTAGTGCCTCTTCCAAGCGAATGGCCACAGCAGAGATGCCAACACCCAACCAAGCACCTGCTTCTGGAGCCCACAATGAGAACAATCGCTTGATGCCTCAAGCATCATCTGAAGTTGTTGCCCATTCTAGACCCGTGCATGTACTAGCTTCTACTGGAGCACTCGATGAAATGAAGGAACTTCTGGAGGAAGAACCCTACTGGATCATGGCTCGCGATGAACACGGTTGGACGCCTCTGCATGAAGCCAGTCGAGGAGCTCACATTGCCATGATTGATTATCTTCTTTCCAAGGGAGCTGATCTCAACGCGCAAACCTATACTGGCGCAACGCCTTTGTATTCAGCGGAAAAGTACAATGGAAAGGACTCTACTGTGGTTCATTATCTTGTATCTCTTGGTGCCCTTCGATCTGAGGCCAAGGCCAAGCTTCGAGGAGCGGCTGCAGTGGCCACCACCAAAGAAGAGATTCTCAAGCAACGGGTTCCTCATACATTGGCTGGAAAGGGCTTTATGGATGAGCTCAATCAACTGGCTGATGTTCGAGGAGATTGGGTCTTGGATGTTGCCGATGAGAATGGTTGGACGCCTCTCATGGAAGGTTGTCGTCATGGCCATGTACATGTGGCTCGATTCCTAGTGGACCGAGGGGTAGATGTCAACGCTCTGTCCTCCGAGGGAGGCTCTTCGCTCTACTATGCTCAAATGTTCAATGGGCAAGACGCCGAGATTGTACACTACTTGTCATCTGTGGGAGGACTGCATCAAGGACCTCAGAGATGATTCTACTACTACTACTACTACACTACCTGGTAGAGGATAATTCCAATTTTAACAATTTTGTTCATCGTCATTACAACAACAGCTTCATCATCTTTTTTCTTGTTTTTCTCATGTCCAAACATGCGGCAAACCACGATCTTGCAACAACATCAACAGCGAGCGGGGGTTGAGTGACACTACTTGTATAACACGGATTGTAGTGACATGGAATCTGGGTTGAGTTTTAGGACATTCGGCTTCATATCGCTTTCTGGAAGGCTAGTTAGACGTTCGGAACGCGAACAATCACGTATTGTTGGTGTTCACTCGTGCTTTGACTCTTGCACCAGCATGAGACATTGGAACAGACATCCAACCCGCCAACAGTTTGACTAGCTTGACTAACTTGTTGCAAGCGTTTCTGCTGACGTCATCTGGAACTCGATCGAACAACTGCCTGAGCAGCCTTCATCGTGAAAAAGGCAGTAGAACGAGTAGTATCCAAGAATGTCATACATTTTACCGGTTGGGGGAGTACTACTACTACTACTTGTTGTGCATCCAATCCAGTTCCTGTGGCGGCACCCCAAACGTCCAATTTCGGTGGAGAAAAAGTACCAGTCACACAAATCCTCATGTCGTCGTCTCATACCACAACGGGTGCAAATGGTACTACGGGTGGATTTCTTAGTATTCCTAGACGTCCGGAAACCAAAGCATCAAGGGAAGTCTTGCAACAGGCCTTGACGAATCTTTCAGAAGTGGAGACTGCGCTTCAGTCTGTTTTGCAACAGCATCAGCAAGGTCAATTTGGATTCATTACACGAAAATGGGGCTTTTCAACTCCTGGTGGTTTGGGTGGGAAATTGGGAGGCAAGTTTCGTCCTTGGGAGCGAATCTTGGAGCAAGTTCCTTCCTATTTTTGGCCTATTGATTGTTATCGAGGAATGGATGAACTGCCGGATTTAGGTCGGCCTCATCCCGAATCGGTCCGAAACCTACCTCCCGAAGGTGAACAACTCCCTGGAAATACACAACTACATGTCTTTTTGCAACAGGCCACTCCCAACCCACCTGTGATCTTGGAACCATCGGATTATGCGGATTATCGAACTGCCGCCAGGATATTTTTGCTATTGGGGACCCTTTCTCATTTATATGGCAATTCTGCAAAGGATCGTACCCAAGCGCCCCTTCCAACATGGATTGAAGATCCCTTGAGACTTGTGGCAGAGCGGCTGCAAGTGGAACCTACCCTATCGGGCCATTTTTTGGTACAGGAAAACTGGATTTGGAAGTCATCCATCTCGCAAACTCCTGAAAACGCAGGAGAGACATCTCAAAATCAACTTTTGCTCACCACCCTTCTTCAAAAGTGTGTTTGCCAAGATCGCAGGTATCGACTCAAGCTGTATCCCAACTGCTTTGTCGGTAGTCAATGTGTGGATGTGGTCATGGAACATAACTTTGCGTCGTCTCGACAGCAAGCGGTCCATTTGCTACGGTCTCTCAATGAGCAATACGATTTGTTCCATCATGTGACCAACGATCACTCGATCATGGATAAGTACTTGTTTTGTAAGTAAACGGTGGGTGGTATGCGGGTTGAAGTGTTGATGCTTTTATATTGAACATTTTGTGTTGTGTGTGTTTTGTAGACCGATTCAAACGACGGTGGCAGGCGGTCCGAGACCATCCAGATCCGTTTCGAAGCTTGGAACTGAGTTCGAGTGACATTAATGCTAATGATATTGACGAAGGAAAGAATCAATTGACACTCAATCGATTGTTGCGTCCAGGAGATCTACTGCGGCTACGTTCCGATGGATCCCGTATCTCTCAGTCGAGTACTGGCAACAGTGTGTCTTCATCCATTCATGAACTATCTTGCAAGGAGACAATGGCAGCCATTGCAGTCATGGGGATGGTGCCCATCAAAGACAGGCGATATGGTCTTCGGACGTACCGGAATTGTTTTGTGGGATCACAGCTTGTGGATGTTCTTTTGAAGCATGATTGTGCCATGACGAGGAAAGATGCCGTCCTGTTGGGCCGTCAACTCAATGATCGGCTGCAACTATTTCATCATGTTGTCGACAACCACGAACTAAAGGATGCCGTAAGTGTCACAAACATGGACTGGGAACTTATGGCTCGGCTTTTGTACTCAATTTGTTTTCTTCGCATAGCACCTATTTTACAAGTTTACCGATCAGTGGAAGGCTTTGAATCAGCGCAATAACATGGACTCTGTAAGCAACCTAGCTAGTCCTACCACTAACGAGTCCTCCTCGGCGAATGGCAATGCTCGCGGCAGTATTTGGGACGAGAATGTCACCACAGGTGATGAAACATCCGTTGTTCAGGATATATCCGACACTGTCGAATTCCGAATCGATAACATTGATATGCTTTATCCTGCATTTGCCAACGATCACGAGAGAATCAATCAATTGATCCCTGCTTGCATGGGGCATGCCCTGGCGGAGCTTCCATTCCATGTTCTCGACACCATTTCATGCATGCGCAACATTCTGGATATGGAATTGAACCCCCAAGCAGAGGAGACGGTGCCTCAGGAAGGCAAGTGTGATGAGATGAGGCACCTGTATGATCTGTTGTTCAACGTGGCAGTTTGTATCTCGCGGTGCAAGGAAGAATTTCAGCAAATGTCAACTGATCCCACCAAACGCACGTTCAATTCCAAATACGTGTCAATCAAGCAGACGCAACCATTGTCGAACGGTGTCTTGGTTCGGAGAACGAAAGGAGGAAAGCCAGAAATGGCCAAAGGTACCACCGGGACACAGTTTCCATACTTCCACGTACTGGATTGGTTCCTGGGTCGATTTCAGTGTGCGTCGTCGGATGGACTGGTGGCGAAAATTGCCCAAGTGGACGACACATTCCCCAAACCACAGCGTGAATTCATTGGTTGTCTCACGCGATTGCAGAAAGACGCAACCCTTTGTGGTTTCATCGAAGCCCTAGGAGCTCCCCATCACTTGCTCACGGCATACAATCATTTGATTGAGTGTTACGCTGGTGAGGGCGGTTTGCTGCAAGCGCACTGTCGCAAGTTGTATTCTTATATGCACAACAACGTACAGTCGTCGACATCTGGAACTAACCATTTGAAGTCCCAAGAAAGTGCATCGGGTTGCCCCATGTCTGGAGCACGGGATAATCATGAGTTTGCAACAATGATGTTCAAACACATGCGCAGGGCGGCTGACGACAGATGGAAATTGCGGCTCCCCCCGTTGATGGAAGAGGTTGGAAAGGTTGTATATTCGACTTCAGAGTCTGGAGGATTTACAACAGTCGCACTGGACTTGGGGGATTCGGGATTGCAATACGAGTATGGCGACGTCGTCAAAGTATTGCTACCCAACAATGACAAGACCACTGTTGCCTGGGTTAGATCACTTGAGGGAAACAAGAAAGAATTCTTCAAGCTCAATGAGGTGTGCAAGTTACACAAAGGATGTAATCTCAAGTGGAATTGGTATAAGCTCTGGCAGGCCCTGGGTTGGTGCCGATATGAACGTGATGGTGGCAAAGGTGTCCCTCTACGAGAATTTGCCCGCTACATTGAACACTGCCAAACGGTCAATGACGAAGAGAAGTTGCGATGGATCAAATGCCCAATGGATCTCCGTGGCAGAGGCGAGGCACGATACTTTGCCTCTCCTCCCCCAATTCCATTCGATATGATCTCCTCGTTGGAGCCAGTCTCTCCGCGAATCTATTCCGTTTCCGGGGTAGAACCCGGCAGGGTGTTCCTACTCGTCTCAAAACCTTCCGACGGAGCCAGACACCATGGATACGAACGCATGTCGGATGAACTAGTGCAGCGGGTACACTGTTCCTTCTCCCCTGCCACGTTCTTCCTGGTACCCCCAAAGCACACAAATCTAGTGTGTGTTGCCTCTGGTACGGGTATATCACCTTTTGTTGGGCTTGTGGATGCCATTGGCTCTCGTGAAGGCAACTACACCATTGTGCATCAATGTAAATCCAGCGATCTGTTCCTGGCAAATGCTCAAAACTGGCTAGACTTCACGGCCGTGAACCCTGGGGGTATGGTTATGGGATACATTTCTGGAGACATGAGTCGTCGCAACTGCCCCATGCGTTACATCATTCGAAATGGTGCTTTTGAGGAAACAACGGTTCTTCTCCGACAAAATGCCAGTGCCTACTATTTCGAATGCGCTCGTTTCCAGACCGTGGTGCAGGAGTCATACAAGCCAGATGGGTTGAACCTGGCATACTGTTGTGGTGGTTTACGTAGTGCTGTGAAGCCTTTGAAAGATTTTGCCGCCAGGAAAGGAATGACTTTTGAATTCACATGTGAATCGTATGGGTTGCCACCCGATTTGACCGCCGATAGTCGGGCAAGTGCCATCGGAGGGACAATCGTCAATTTGGACCATGTTGCACCTATTCATCCTGGCGGTGACCAAATCCTTCATCAACTGATCGACTTGGAATCTCCGTCCTCCGACAACACCACGATGGGACGAAGTGCCCCGGTTCATACCGCTGAATTCTATGAACTTCACCCGCATGCATACAATCTGCACCGATGTCTTCAAACACCATTGGATGCGGAGTCTGAAGCCTTTGAGGAATTCTTGAGTCGTCAGGCAATTAGCAAACATGTCATGGCATCCATGGCTCAAAAGTACGCCCAAGTGGCATTGGATAGTCCCAAGGATTCCAGAATTGTGCGCATTGCCACGGAACTTCAGACAACCGCACTCCGTGAACATATGAAATCAGGCGATGTGGAGGGTGCTAAAGCTTCCGCATGCTTCCTGGAACAACTGTTGGCACTCTTGCCACAAGATCCCGACACTCAACGATGGATGGAAAGTCTGGAGGCATTCCGTCGAAACAACCATAGAGATAAGCCATCACTAGAATGAAACAATGGAAATCATGTTGTTGGAATCGTTGCTGTAGAGGTGAAATGTTCCCACAATACATGGTCTTCACAAGCCAATTGTAGAATGGATTGTTCCAGTGTATGCCCTGACGCTTCCATCGACAGCCGGCTCTTTCTCCATGATCCCACATTTTTGTGGGACATGGTTGTGTTGGGTACAGCTCCATGGTGGGGAATCCAGGCTTGGAGACGAGGAATGGTTTCTGTATCAATATGTTCGGTCGTGCCAATCCAATCCATATGATACAAAATAGAACGGTAGGCCTCCCAACAGGCATGTGGTGTCATGGATTGTTGCCGGTTCTTGAAACGGGACGATGACGCAGTCGTTGGTGGAACAAAAAGAGCACATTGCCGACTGTACACTTGGGACAAGTCCAAGGATTCTTCGTTCCAATCGGTGTGGTTGATGAGTGCATGATAATAACTCACGGCATGATCGACGGGATGGCGGAAAACAGTAAACAGGAATAAATTGGTGCGAAATTGCTCCTGGAGTTGTCTCCAAACAACCATATCCTTGGCGAGTCGTCCCACTTCCAATCCTTGACCGTGAAACTCGACAAACAAGATAGGTGCAATTCCTTTATTCTGTAAATAGCGTTGAATGATTCGATCCGCTTTGGTATGATCTCCAGGCTTAGCCGCCACATAAGAAGAAGCAGCATCTAGGAGTTTGGTGCCAAAGGAACGAATGGAGGTTCCACCGGTTTTGGTGATATGAAAAAAGACAACCACCGAGGGTGCATTCCTGTAAATTGGAAAGGGATCTTGGATTGTAGAATTGGTTGTGAGGAGTTGTCGAAGCTCTTGACATGTGCGAGGTTCCTGGTTGTTGTCGCTGTGGTTGTCGTTGTTGTTGGACATACGCCAAACAGGGAGACTCCCAACAACCAACAATGCAAACAGCAGTACACTACAGCTAAGTACCAAGCACTGTTTCAGAAGAATGGAATCATCTGGCTGGTGCCGTTTCCTTCGCTTGTATACTCGAGTCCTCGGAGTCCCAATGATGGAGAACAGAGTATGCTTATCCCATGCCATGGTGGAGGTCAGAAGATGGGTTTGGGACCGGTGCGTTCGTTCCAGGGTACAACGTCATGAGTGTAGCATCTATACATACAAGACTCTACCACAATGGAAAAGAGGCAAGATTCATCTATTATTCCAACCGCAGCAGCTACAAAACGGTCCTGTACTTGGATACACACTAATATTCCATCACCATCGTGCGTTTAATCATCACGGAGCTCTGGGCGAGAAGGCCAAGTCAAAATTCCACAGGTTCCATTGACACCAGAGTTTTGACGGGCCATCTTGATGTATCCAGCATCTCCCCAGGTATCTCCCCAACTGTTGCGGACCAAAAAGTAGTCGACACCATCTTCCGTTCCATATCCAACAGCAGCCACACCATGATCCAAGGTAGTTCCGCATTCGGGATCGTCATAGACACCGGACTTGTACAATTGGAAACTGCGCTGGTCGGCCTCGATACCAACACTGACGGGTTGAAAGACCAAGGCTTCCATCAAGGCCTCGACGGTATTGTCGACATCGACAAATCCCTTGACACGGGTATGCTCGACACTCTCGCACAATCCCTTCTTGGCGGCACATCCACGGAACCAACGCTTATGTCCCGCATAAGGATAATCCTCTTCCGAGCAAAGTCCGGTCGAGTTTTCGTCAAACAAAAAGGCATTGTCCATGCTGCAGGGATAAAGGAAAGTGAGAAAACAATAAAATGCAAAACAACAAACAGTAATAATCCCACGTACAGTCCTCCGCCACATCCGGCATCCAAAGGATCACAATCGACCAATTCTTGTTCGGACAAACTGACCAAACTGCCAGTATCGACAAAGTGCGCACCCTCAATGGCACAAATGGCGGAAAAGGCCCAGCAACTTCCACACATTCCTTGATTCTTGACAGGAACGACAGCTCCGGCAGTTACCCAATCCACGGATGGAGGCAAATCCTCCAAAGACGTGGTAGAAGGAATGGCTCCCGAACGTTCCGGATCACGAAGCAACGAGCCAGTGGTAATTCCAGGAGAGTAGGGACCCAACTTGTTGTATTGTTGGTATTCATCGACGGTCATGTCCGAGAATTGGTTGTGTCCCAACAAGTAGGAAGGAGGAGGCGATTGGTTGTTGTGCTGTTCAATGTACGCTAAAATAAGCGACCAACCACAGAAATGGACATGACATTTCAAACGAATCGTATGAGAAACATCCAACATAATCTACATCCACCAACACAACACAAAAAGCATCCAAGACATACCATGATTGTCCAACCAAATAGACAAGCGAGCCTGCAACTCGGAATGATCTTCGTAGACCTTGTCGTGACGGAGCGTCCATTCGACAAATTGTTCTTCTGCCTCCAACTGTCCTTGTGTGCGAAGACGAGGAGAAGTGGCACTGGTCGTTGATCCAAAGACCATGGTGAGTGGAATCCAATAAGAGAACTTCATGTTGTAGAACTTGCTGCGCTTGTTTGTTTGCGGTGAAAAGAA
>WXVQ01000380.1:0-10367 GCA_013372465.1 Nitzschia sp. Nitz4 | reverse complement strand
AAAAAGCAAATCGACTTCCATTTTGTTCTATGGCGTTTGGGTTGGGTCCATCGAATCACTTGTGATCCAGTTCCAGTCTTGCATGTGATCCAGTTCCAGTCTTGCACAAGACTGATTGAAGGTGATGTTTCCGTTGTCTTGCAAGTTTGGAACGTTCAGACTCCAGTAGAATGATTACACTGCGCACTGCACAATTTTCTCGAGGAGAGAAATATTTCATTCTGCAGAAGCTACCATACGGTGCAGTAGCACAGATAATGCACCAGTGATAGTTGAAGGGACGCACTGTGGACAGGTACAACAGGCGCTTCGCCTCCTGTCTATCACGTACAGCAGATTTATCACATGATTTATCCCTATTACATGATGTAGATATCCTGATCTCCTGTGAGACCAGTCAAAAATCTGGACCACTCTGTGTCGACTAGCCACAATTGAGATCCACAGCTCCAACAAAATTGACACGTGTGACGCGTGTTGGGGAAGGCTGCTCCATTTGTTCTTCTTCCTCCTTCTCATCATGGTCTGTTTGGTGTTCTTCATGTACAACCTCTAGTTCCGAATCGCGCATCTTGGTATCATCGAACGCAGCATCACTATTGACGGAGACAGACCCACTAGCTTCCCTCTGAGGTGAACGGTTTTGAAGAAGCTCACGGAATAGCTGTGCCCCTGCTCGGAACGGAAAACCAAGACTTTCCCAGTCCGCAATATCATCAGGCAGCACAAACTTTCCAACACGGCCGTAGATTTGTGCAATCTCATTGGAAGTTACAGAGGGTCCATTGCTGGACTCGGCACCACTTGGGACCGGGGATCGCTCGGAAAGCTGAAGGGCACTGTGTCTTGCACTCGCTTCTAAAGAGTCCTCATTGTCTGCCCTGAAGCTCGCGCTTCTATCCGATCGAACAATTTCTCGACTCCGTTCCGTCAACGAAGCTCCCCAACTGACACCACCGGATGGCCGGGGGGTACGATGCAAACTTGTGGCCCGTTGACTTCGAGCGGTAGGATTGTAGTGCTCCTCGTGAACTTTAAGCATCTTGGGAACAAAGATGAGAACCAACACGGTGAAGTTTTGCAGGAAAGTTGCAATGGCTTTCACAAAGTATAGAGTATCTGCACTGTCACGCACAAGGGCCGAAATAGGCACTGCCAACACAAGCACTTGGAACATGAATGCCACGGCGAGCGAAACATAGCTGCTTTCAGCAAAGTCCGAATTGATATCCTTCGTTTGGAAACACAAGACTAATGCATATCCCAAGCAACACACATGGAAGGCAACCAGACCTGCGTAGAAACGCCACCCCATTTGGCCTCCATCACAACTACCAACCGACACTGTAGGGTATCCATCCAGCTCGTCCATCACTTCTCGCTGCCATTGCAGAGGGGCCGCAAACTGCCACGAGAGAAGAATGGCGAACTCAATAACAAACATGATTGCCATCACGGGTAACACATCCGCCAAAGACACCTGCTTTCGTTTCATTTGCAAACCTGCCAAGTAGATGAGTTTGACTCGGTGAATCTTGGCGAAAAGGGCACTGAATGTCACCTGAGGACATACAATGGGGGGGGTGTATGAGTGATGCCGCATAAAAGCTCCCATATTGTTTCGCTGAGCGTTGACACAACATGACTTACCACGAAGCCCAAGCCCCAAAGCCACGGAACTGCCATACAGGCCTGATGGGCAAGAAGGTTGATGATGTGAGATACATTGTACACACTCACACTCGCATCAAACAACCAGAAAGTGGAATATTATGCTTACCGCATCCACCTTTTTGATAGCAGGGTTGTCACTATCGGAAAGGTCTCCTGAGATATCCAGCTCGTTTCGATACGCTGTTTGGACTCCCATGAACAGAATGGAAAGCCCTGAAACCAAACAACCAAAGACCACCAAATGCAAGAACAGCGGCTGGCTGACTTTGACCACCCATTTGGAACGATACTTGCATGTCCATGCAAACGCAACTAGACACGACCACACCAACAAGCCAAACAAGACATATCCAAACACTATAAAGCTGTTCGGGATGTAAGACATGTCCTCTTCTGGTCGATCTGGGCAAACGGCAAAAAAGTTTGCTTCGCACACTTTCTGAGCTTCGGATGGGTATTCTTGGACAAAACTTGGTCCGCTTTGGATGACATGGTTGGTCAACGCTTGCTGTGTGTAAATCATGTACGTCAAGAGGTAGATGGGGAGTTGTCCTTGCAGGTACGGCTGTTGGTCAATTCCGAATAGTAGTTGGCCATCTCTGACAGACTCATAGATGGCATCTGATGTGTCAAAGGATCCTGCAACAGTTCCAGGATGTTCTTCCAGAACACGCAATAGAGCAGGCATTCGGTCGGCACCAAATCCCAGCAAGCCAACATTCTCCCAACCTCCGTCAGCCTCGATAGCAGCTTCCAAGTTAATAACATATTGTTCCTCATTATCGCTGGGGACATCGACATGAGCACCGAACGCCACATCCTCTGTAGAATCAGCAATACCAGCCCGGAACCCTTCGCAACGATCCTTTGTTGCAGCGTTCCCAAACGCGTGGTCGACACAATCTGTCATGATGTCAGTAATAAATGTTTTTACAACGTGAGTCAAACGTGGGCATGGAGAATACCAAGGCTTCGTATCTCCCTTCAAAATGCACTTACAACCCCTTTTCATCCCCGCATTGATAAGTTGCACTGCACCTCCATACCCGCCAGCATAGTCATCCTGACCAATGTGATGAGGCAATTCCAATTCTTCAGAGGCAGACCACCCACTGTTAATGGAGACCACTGGTACACGAAGCTCATGACAACGTTGAACGGCAGCCTTAACACCGTCATCAGGAATGGTGGCAAACAATCCATCAATACCTGAGTCGCAGAGGTTTCGAATGCGTGCTGCCATTTGCTCGTAAATCAAACTCATAGACTCCACCAGCTGAAACCTCTCCATGTTCAGGTCCACATTCATGTCATTGGCGGTAATTTCAGCTGCCGCGAAAATTGGGTCCCAAAATGCATCTGTGGTTGGCCCATGTACAACGCCTCCGATTCGAATGGATTTCCTATTCGTACATGAGCACGACGTGCCCACAGTTACCCCGTCATCATCTACCTCAACATCACCTGCTGAACTACAAAGGGGAAAGCTCAATTGTTCACATTCGGCTGATGTATCTGAAGGTACGTTTTCAACATCGATAAGAACTGGGCCGCTCCAATAGGTAGCAGTTTCAATTGGAAAGGACACCACCTTTCCTGTCGAAACGTAGACCGCGGCCATCAAAGAAGCCAGCGTCACTTGCAAGTGCACCTGTGGATTCAAACCAAAGGCAACTTGACCTCGGGTAATGGCTTGATATACCATATGATTGTATGTAGTGTCAATGTCGTCGAAAACAACTGCAATCAGAGTGGATTCATCACACCCCTGAAGCGATCGGGCTTCAATCAATGCTTCAAGTGCGGCCGAGTCCGCCAAGAGAATGGCTTGATAGGGGCAGCCCAAGAATGTTTCGTGGAGTTTGGTTTCAGATATCCCAGAAGCACTGTCACTGCTGTCCACAGCAATCGGCACTACATCGTAGCCAACATTTTCTTCGCCATCTTGTTCGTCTAGGAAGGAATTCCATCTTGCAGCAGTCGCTGCTGACAATGGTGTAGAATGAAGCATGGCAACGCTCTCCAAAGTTGTATTGTGACTTTCTGACATCAAACGTTGGAGCTCTTGAGCTGCAAGCCGCCCACCAGTATCGGCATCATCGGCGATCCATCCCAATGTATTCTCATTGGCCAATTTCTCGTAACCCCATCCCCACCCAAAAACAGGAAGGTCAGGATTCTCATCCATGAATTCCATGACAGCAGTTTCAATAGGATTTTCTTTCATGAACTCCAAAATGGAGGACGTCACGACTGCAGAAGAGGATGCAGAGACGACCAATGCATCGACTGCAGAAGGATCCGTGGCTTGAATAGCGGTAACAATGTCAGCATCATTGTCAGCTTCGACAAGGTCAAGCTCAACGTTCATATCGTCGGCCGTTTGCACCAGTGGATCCACAACTGTTGAGCTGGAACCGGAAGTCGACGAGCGAGGCACAATGGCCCGAATCCGATAACTTGTTCGATCAATGCAAGGGTCGCAATTCAAGGTCAAAGCTTCAGTCGATGCGTGAACAAGCAGAAGAGTCACAAAAAACAACATGATCACTCTGTGTGTTTTAGCGATACCAATATCTACAACACACGATTTCAACTCAGGCAACTTTGACATCGCTGTTAATGTTTCGTTTTGGTTTCGTTGTTGCCAAAACTATTGGCTTGTTGGTTGAATCTAGTACGTAGTAGAGTAGGAATGTTGTTTTGGGTTCCCTTCATGCCGGATAGTTCCTCCTCCAAGAGTCGCATTCTGCTTCCGATAGCGGATGCGGAGTGAGTGGTGTGGTGTCACAATGAAATAATCTGCACAGCAGCAATGGGATACTTCAATGGGAGGAATGTCGCAACAACCACGAATGAAGCTCCATTTAACAAGGTGTTCTTTGAATTACAGAACTGGGGTGGTGACTGATCAGAATAATATCAGCAAGAAGCAACAACGAAGGAAGCAGCCTCTCTTCTCTGAGTGGTGGTGGTGGACAACATCATGTTGCTACTACCTAGCTGTTGCTGGTACCACCGGTAGTATTATTGTAGTGTTCGCCCGGTGGTTGTTTCTACAAGTACGCAGGATTCGAAGGCCAGTGTGACTAGGTAGTATCATGCTGTAGTACAGGTACGTATGTCAATCACTTGCTTGGTTTTATGAAACCAATAGACATCAGAACTTCAGTCTTTCATCAATGCAAGATTACTCCAACATCAAAGATTACCAGATACCTTGACTGCCATGTCAAAGCAAACGTTTCCTGACAATCAGAACTTGACAGAACTAACCATCACATTGGCTTCTTGATGGGCGAAACTACTAGTATGACATAGGGGCAGCCACATGCAGTGGGCTTGTCGATACAATTACCATTTTGGAAAACGTATCCCCCCTATTAGGAGTGATCTTCGTTAGCAGAAATCGTAGTGTTGCTCGTTTGCAAGCTCTCTGGTTGTTGTTGACTGTGAACACGCTGCTCGCACACCATCATGTTAATGAGACTGAAGTACTAGCCAGTACTACCGTACAGTGCTACCGGTACTAACGTTATTACCGGTACTAATACTTGGTATCAACGTAGTAGTCTGCCCGGGCAGGAAGCGTTGTGTTTTTTATGCGAATGCCCGACGAGCACAACTACGAGAACAGCACGGTGGAAGCAGAAATAATAGTGAAATAATGGCTTCCGTCAAAAATTCAGGAAGATTCACACTGTCCTTAATTCCAATTGCGTAACAAGCGAGCGAGGCAGTAGCGGTGGTGGTAGTATTGTGGTAGTTGCGGCTTTTTAAGAACTGCTACTACTAGTACTTACTAGGGGTAGTACTAGCAGTACACCCTAATCTCTAGGCCCGATAACATTCTATCCCGACATCCTCGCTGTGTGTCGGCACTTTTTTCGATCGACCCAATCGTTCTTCCCCCATCCTGCAGAGAAGATATTCTCAATTCACACAGCATAATAAAACATAACAAAGAACATGATGTCCCACCAGAGGGTTTTCTGGCCAATCCTTTTCTCTTCTCTCCTCGTGTTGTCGCCATGCTGCAACGCCACGTGGGTTGCTTGTGAATCTGATGCCGATTGTCATGAGCTTCTCCCCATATCATCGGAATGCTTCGAGGGATATTGCACAAATCCTTTCTACAATGGAGGTTGTCTTCAGAACTTTGCTCCCAATTGGCATCGGACCAGAGTCTGCAACTCCCATGACCCTCCAGACGCTGAAGCCAAGGGATATTGCGTGAAAGATCCCTTTGATTACTCAGAGATTCGAATCCTTGCACAAGATTGGGAATCATCGT
Organism: Nitzschia sp. Nitz4; assembly: GCA_013372465.1. NCBI lineage: Eukaryota > Bacillariophyta > Bacillariophyceae > Bacillariales > Bacillariaceae > Nitzschia > Nitzschia sp. Nitz4. The sequence continues at coordinate 4,399 of WXVQ01000380.1, read as the reverse complement.
TCATGGCAACTTGGATTCTCCAAATCCTGTTGGTGTGTTGGATCATGCATAAAAAGGTCGTGCTGTACCAGTCCGAACATTCTCTCACCTTCTTGTTTGTTTCTTGCTGGTATTGTCAACAGAGCGAGGTGTTGGGAGTTCCTGCATCAGTGGAGACAGGATTCTTCGATCTGGATGACAACTTTTATGACAAGACGTCACGGATCGACTTCGGGCCGGTTGCTTCCTATGATGATATGCTAGTGACAGCTAATCAATTGGTGGACTGCCGACCCGTCACGATAGATGCCGATAGTTACAAGGCATGTACTCATGTGATCTTGGAAACTTGGCTGGCGGATGGCGAAGACCTCCCTGCTGCTATCGAAAGGCCAGGCAATCTTGGAGTATTGGGGGAGCAGAATTGGTTCATTCCCAAGTTCACAGCGGAACGTGATCCCACATTGCTCTCCTATTTTGGAATGTCGGGAGACGAGAATCGTCGAAAGTTAGCGGAAACATTCAAGCGTCCAACAACCTGGCAAGAATATTGTGACGAGGTATCCCAGGACAGTTGTGCTAGTGATGATGGGGTCGCTGCGCGGCCTCCGGCCGATGGGTCTGAGGGTGGAAGCTACTTTGTATATGGGAACTACACCGGGTACTTCCGCGCCACTGCTGAGAATGACTGCGATACTTATCCTGGAAATTGCACCGGACATTTTGTGGACTATCCTTGTCACTGGAATGTAAGTGATTTGTTTCCGTGTGATGCCTTGGAGTAGGTCATGACATTATGACGCTCTCATCAATTTCGGTTGTCCTTTCTCCCCACCTATAGAGCCATTTCAAGCAACAGTCCTATCACCTCGACATTGCTCTGGAGAGTGAGGGACCTGATATCAACAATGGATACGACTACAGTCAAATCACTCAAATTTGGGATGCAGCTGCAGCTACCAAGAGTGATGTAATGATGATGTGGTGGTCTCCTGAAACCACATATGAACGATTCCGTACGTATTTTGGCCTTTGTTGATACTCTGCTAGAAGTCACAAATCTTACATTGCCACTTTTTAGAGGGAACGGACGCGGAACTAACAAGAGTATCGTTGCCGCCACCAACCGAAGAATGTTTGGCCGCCAGAGTTGAAGGCGCCTTGAAGTGCGGTGACAACGAAACAGTCAAGCAAGGAGACCCCGCTGGAACCTGTGATTGGCCAACGCTGAATCTCAAAAAGATAATTACCTCTACTTTGCATGATGCTTCGAGAGTGCCTCAAGATTCTCCCGCACTCTGGAATCCAGCCTATGACATCATATCCAGCTTTGAGCTTTCCAACATTCAATACAGTAATCTATTCAAGCGCTGGTTTAAAGGTGAAGTGGATGGATGGTCGTATGACTTGCGAGCAGCGACATGTGAATGGGTAATTGACAATTTCGACCTACTCGAGGCTTTCATCCCTGAAACATACCCCCGAACTGTCGTGGAAGTTGACACTTCTGGAAGCGTCTGGTTCCTAGCCGCATACATTGTGTGTGGCGTTTCTATTTTATTGGTTATTTCAAGCATGATGGCCACATTTTGGCATCGGAACTCGAAATTCATGCACTATGTTCAGGTTGAATACATGTCAACATTACTGTTTGGGCTGGTTTTGGTTTGTACTGCAAGTTTGATTTCGATCGTACATCAAACCAACACAACATGCACAGTCGGCCCTTGGTTTGAAGGAATTGGGAACACAGTTGTAGCTGTCACACTTGGTATTCGGGTCCACGCCATCAGCAAGTTGAACGCGGCTGGAAAACAGATGCGGCATGTAAGGCTTCGGACCAGGAAATTGTTGTTGACGGTTGGTGCCTTTGTATGCATTTCTGTGGCATTGTTAACAGTATGGACTGCAGCAGGTTCTCCAGAAAAAGCTACAGTGTACACCTTGAGCAACAAACTGACGGAATTCCAAGAGCAAGTTGTGTATGCCGACTACCTGTGTTCCACGCGAACAGAGCAGTTTGAGTTGTTAAGTATTGGTTGGCAAGCTCTGGTGCTTGTGCCAGCAGTGATGATCGTTCTGATTACGACGAGCAACTTCCAAGATGTGAATGACACAAAGGCTCTCCGAGTGGCTTTGATCGGCCGTATGTTTTTCATGATCTTCCGCTTTGTGGGAATTCTAGTTTGGAAGGAACACATGCTTTCCAACTATCTGGCCTTCACTTGCGTGATGCTAGGAGCTGATTCCATTGTTACCTTGTTGGTGTATGTGGCTCCAAAATTCCTAAAGAAGACGGAGGTTGCTTCAAGTTCGATGTTGCCAGATGTGTTCTTGAATACTTCTGTGGCAGTGGCCAGCATTGATGGTTTCACAGCTTGGTCTTCGGTGCGTGAGCCCATTCAAGTGTTCCAACTGTTGGAGGTCGTTTTTGAAAGCTTTGACGAGATCGCTGAAAGACACAAAATTTTCAAAGCAGATACATCTGCCAACTTGTTCGGTATGTACGAAGTATTGACTGTGCCTATACAAAAATGTGGCAATCATCTCAATTCACTTTTTGTCGTTTGTTACCTGCAGTAACGGCTTCAGGGCTTCCAGAAGCTAGGCCGGACCATGCCATAGCTATGGCAAGGTTCGCCTCTGATTGTATGAAGAGGATGACATATTTGACGAAAAAGATGGAAACTCGGTTTGGACCTGATACTGCTGACCTAGGGTTGCGTGTTGGTATCGATAGCGGTGCCATCACTGGGGGGTACACCTTCGGCAAAAAGGAGTCTTTTCAATTATTTGGCGATACCATGACCACGGCACGGTTGTTGCATGAGTCAGGGGAGCGTGGCCAGATTCTCGTATCGGAAAAGACAGCCAATTTGATCATCAAGGGCGGCAGAAAGCAGTGGGTCTCAAAGCTCCAAGAAAAGATATTGTCCTCGCACAAGGCAGAGATTCAAGCGTATTGGTTGACTAGACACACGCAACATCATGGACCGGGTGAAGGATTCTCAAGCAACGGTTCTGATGATGAGGATGCCTTCGACGATATTAACCAGGATAGTGAAAGTCGATGGATTGAATGGAACACAGATACACTTCGGCGTCAACTGCAGAAGGTGATTGCTCGACGAAGTGGCACAAGGAGATCGGGATTTGGAAACTCGATGTTTATGCAAGAGAATCTCAATATTAAGACAAAGGATATGCCGCTTGAAGAGGTTCAAGAAATTATTGAGTTGCCGGAATTCAACAAGGATGCCATGAGACGTCTTCAAGAAAGAGGAGATGAACACATCGAATTACCTGAGGAAACACTCACCCAGCTGCATGATTTCGTCGCCCAAGTAGCCGGGATGTACCGCAAGAATGTAAGCAAAGAGTTGTTCACCCTTGGAACAAAAGTTCTCATGGCGTGTTCTCTCACACCCTTTTTATTGTGTAGCATTTCCACAACTTTGGCCATGCTTCCTATGTCGTCATGGCTGTCACCAAATATTTGAACCGAATCAATGCAGCGAAAGAGCTTGACGTGGGTTTTGATGCGGATCGACTTCGATCCAGTACCCATGCTGCCATGCACGATCATACCTACGGAATCGCAAGTGATCCTTTGACCCATTTTGCCTGTGTATTCTCTGCTTTGATTCACGACGTCGACCATCCTGGAGTACCCAATCCACAGCTGATCAAAGAAAACGAAAGGCTCGCTACCATTTACAAGAATCGATCGGTTGCAGAACAACGGTCGTTTGATCTGGCATGGGACTTGTTTATGGATCCAAACTTCAACCTGTTGAGGCATGCCTTGTGTCCTACTGAGGAGGAATTGCAGCGTTTCCGCCAGCTGGTCATTAACTCGGTGATGGCAACCGATTTAGGTGACAAGGTGCTCAAGGAACTTCGCAACAACCGTTGGGCTGCCGCTTTTGACGAAGGAGCCATAGATGTAAACACGAAGCGAGGAACCAATCGCAAGGCTACGATTGTGATCGAGCACTTGATTCAAGCAGCGGATATTGCACACACCTGCCAACATTGGTACATTTATCGAAAATGGAATGAACGCTTGTTCCGCGAGAGTTACGAAGCCTACCGAGCGGGTCGCGCCGAGAAAAGTCCTGCTGACTATTGGTACCAGGGGGAACTTGGTTTTTTTGACTTTTACATCATCCCATTGTCGAAGAAGCTGCGAGATTGCGGGGTGTTTGGATCGACCAGTGACGAGAACTTGAATTATGCGTTGAACAATCGCGCAATGTGGGAAAGGGACGGTCGTTCTATTGTGGCAGAAATGTTGCAGACCGCGGAAAAATCTTTTCTCGCCGTTGAATCAACAGAGGGACCCGGGACCAGTACTTTGACCACTCAATCGACAAGGACAGCTGAAGAGGCAGTGTAGAAGGATATTCGCCAAAAGAGT
>WXVQ01000379.1:0-13113 GCA_013372465.1 Nitzschia sp. Nitz4 | reverse complement strand
GTAGTCAATCAAGTCAACGGAGCACAATGACCGTATCCTTGATAATTTCAACTCTGTGCAGTAAATTGGACAAGCAATCACGACGACACTGTCACCATCAAGCACCAGTCGCTCACCAATTCAATCCCTCACAGCAGCATTGGTAGATGAACAAAAAAAAACAATGCACTAGGAAGCATAGTGGTTTGCACTCTACAAGTGCTGGAAGCTTTACGGACCAACTACAAGGCATTGATATACAATTGAACAAGAAATCGGAAACATGTGCGCGAGACCCTCATGGTGTCAATCCTGCATAGTACTCCTCCCTCCCTTGCCTACACTGCCTCACAAACATGATCCCGTTGCCCGTCGTCAGCTTCCGAACTCCACGGTAGACAGCTCATCGACGTGGTGACCATATTAATCGCTGCTGCTAACCCTAACAAGTCGCGAAGTTGGTGCTCCTGTTGGCGGGTCGGTGGTTGCCGATTTTCTTGCTTCTCACTGGTATTTCTAATGTACCTAGTACCAGTAGCTTTTACCATTAGTAGTAGCATGAATCGCGAAGAATATCACCAAGAGAGTACCCTCAGTAGTGCCCAACCAAAAACCACATCCTCCACCGTATGTGCTGCTTCATTGGGAGTATCATGGCGCAGATTGTAGTGGCAGTGGTGTGGTTGGTCCTCACTAGGTACTCTAATGATTTGTCGATTTTCTTTCTCCTCGCTTTCTAGTCTTTCCAATACACGACCGGTGGTAGTAGTAGTCGCAACATCTCGAGAAGGGTTTGAGCAGAACTGTGGAGTGCCCGGTGTCCGTCTCGTTCTTACGGCTGACTTCATCTTGTTCCGTGACGTCGAAGGTGCGATTGAGCACAAAAAATTTGATAAATTCGAAATGGACAAAATGTTTCATAGTATTGTTGAACCATTCTAGATGTCAATATGCGACTCATATACTATCCCTTGCACTCTTTGACAAGCACGGGAAATCAAATTCCAGTGTCTCCTCTTTGCTTCGACTACATACTATTGATTACACAAGCAGGAATACGATTGACGATTGTACGGGGGTTCTTTGGGGAGTCAGGGTGGAAACAAAAGTTTCCGGTTTTGAGTGGGTTGAGTATTCGATTGAACGAACCCGTCCAATGCAATTGAAGGTACTCGTATGTGCTTAAGAGCTGAACTTGGTGACAGCCTTGGTTCCCTCAGAGACAGCGTGCTTGGCGAGCTCTCCAGGGAGCATCAAACGAACAGCGGTTTGGATCTCACGCGAGGACAAGGTGGCCTTCTTGTTGTAGGTGGCAAGCTTTCCAGCCTCGGTGGCGATACGCTCGAAGATGTCGTTGATGAAGGAGTTCATGATGGACATTCCCTTCTTGGAGATTCCAGTGTCAGGGTGGACTTGCTTCAACACCTTGTAGATGTACGAAGAGTAGGTCTCAGTCCTCTTCTTGGACTTTCCACCGCCGGCAGCCTTCTTGGTGGGGGCGGCTTTCTTGGCGCTCTTGCCAGATTGCTTGGAGGGAGTCTTGGCCATGGTTGTTGTTGAGGTGAAAGGAGATTTCAGAAAATCTGCGGAGAATCCGATTTTGTGACAACAAGGAAGTTGAGTTGAATTGTCGCTGCTCTGGACTTGTTTATAGTGCGCCAGTTTGTGGGAGGGAAGTGCGTCCTCCCGTCGTCGGGTCGATTATTTCGGCGCGGCGCAAACGAGACGTGACACCCTCGTAGGCAGTGGTACAAGCTCCACCAGGACGCGGAAGTGTCGCGCGCCAGAATGAGTTGGCCCCGTCCGTGCTGCGTCGGTTCGTAGTTGCCGGCGCACAGAAGAAATGAGGGTTCCTTGGATCGGCTTGGATAGATAGGTGGCGGCTCACAATTTGACGCATCCGTCAACATCACCAACAGTTTCATCAACTCTTACCAACAACCAACACTACCAAACTTATCAACATGTCCGGTACGTTTCTTTTGGCTTCTGGCTTGTGGCTAGTTTATTACAGTGCTTGATGCTGCCTACCATCGCCTGGCATGATTTTGTACCTGTTCGGGCAACAATCTGACACTTGGTGACTTTGTTTGTCTACACTTGAACGTAACAGGAAAAGGAAAGGGAGGCCGTGGAGAGAAGAAGTCCACAACCGCATCCGCCAAGGCTGGATTGCAATTCCCCGTGGGTCGTATCGGCCGTTACTTGCGTCAAGGAAAGTACGCCACCCGTATGGGAGCTGGGGCCCCTGTGTACTTGGCTGCTGTTCTTGAGTACTTGTGCGCTGAGATTTTGGAGTTGGCTGGAAACGCCGCTCGCGACAACAAGAAGTCTCGTATTGTTCCCCGCCACATCACTTTGGCCGTGAAGAACGATGAGGAATTGAACCGCTTGTTGGGAGGAGTCACCATTGCCTCTGGAGGTGTTTTGCCCAACATCCACGCTGTCTTGTTGCCCAAGAAGAGCGCCACCACCAAGTAAATGCAATCGCTGCTGCTATGGCTATGGCTATCGCATTTCAAACGGAATCGGTAGTTATTGCGCATGCCCATTGCAACAACTCGAATGTATGCCAACAAACAAGCAAACATTCAACCACCACCACCATCAAACTCAAACAAACCAGGAACTTTTGTTCCTACCCATCCACCCAAAGAACACCAAGCATCCTATCATCCTACGGTAGTAGATACCGGTAGTTGTAGACAATTGTTCCACGAGTTATTGAAGAACGGATATTTGTATAGTATTAGTACCAGTACCAGTAATGTTGTATGGCGTTAGTAGTACTGTAAGTCGTCGTAGCAGCGGGTACCATGCTCTAGTGCTGTATTGCCAAGCATCAGGATATATCTGATACTACCGGTAGTACTAGGTTGTGCCTGCATGCCACCAGCAGGTTTCAGCTGTAATACACGTATTCTCATCCCAAAACAAGTCAACAGACTAGTACCGGTAGTAAGAAGAGTCTACTGTGATACTACAATGTTTCACCTGTGCTACACACAACTTCCCCCAATCAAGGTCAACAGTGGTTCTTTGGTTGAATGGGTGATCTTAAAAAAGATCGGTTTTGGTTTGTATGTTTGTTGGGTTGAACTGGATTTGCTTGCTTTGCCTCTGCATTGGACCCTTTCGGTACATCGGTGCAAGGCTCAACTGGGGCAAGCTCGCGCTTAACCTCCGAATCCGTACAAGGTCTTTCCTTGACGCTTCAAGGCGTAAACGACGTCTGCGGTTGCAATCAAACACAAGAAATCCACTCGTAAGCATCTCGGAACAAGAAACCAGCAACAAGGAACAAACAACAAACAGCATACACATCACCCTGCTAGAACATGGTGACATGCATAGACACAACAGACAGAAACGTACCCATGGCAGTGACAGTCTTTCGGCGGGCGTGCTCAGTGTAGGTAACACTGTCACGGATGATGTTCTCAAGGAAAACCTTCAAGACTCCACGAGTCTCCTCGTAGATCAATCCGGAAATACGCTTCACACCACCACGACGCGCCAAACGGCGAATGGCGGGCTTGGTAATACCTTGGATGTTATCGCGAAGAACCTTTCGGTGACGCTTGGCTCCTCCCTTTCCAAGTCCCTTTCCTCCTTTTCCTCGGCCAGACATGATGAAGTTGTTGGTGGGTTTGTTGTAACTGTAAGTGAAAAACTTTTGGTTTCTTGTTGACGGCTTGGACAAGCTCGATTTTTTGTGACCTCAACAACGCGTGATTGTTGGAAGGTTTGAATTGAATATGGGATGCACCTCACAAATCCTAGCGCGCGATCACATTCCTGGCGCGGCTCTGTCGTGCGCCCGGAGACATCCGATCGTACCGTTTGTGGTACAATGGCTACACACCTGTCCCTGTCCCTCGACCGGTCGTCTGCCTCGGCGCGACGCGACCCCTCGCGCCGTCTTTTCCCGAGCCAGGATTTGGGACCCACCCTCCTTGATTCCCCGAGCGAAAAAAGTGCAAGTTGGCCTCACAATTTGATTTACATCGCATCTAAATCACCCCAACTTCACCGAACCCCAACCCTCATCGAACAACAACATGGCCCGAACCAAGCAAACCGCTCGTAAGTCCACTGGAGGCAAGGCTCCCCGTAAGCAACTTGCCACCAAGGCTGCCCGCAAGTCCGCTCCTGCCACTGGAGGAGTCAAGAAGCCTCACCGATACCGACCTGGAACTGTCGCTCTTCGTGAGATCCGCCGTTACCAGAAGTCGACTGACTTGTTGATCCGCAAGTTGCCCTTCCAACGTCTCGTTCGTGAGATCGCCCAAGACTTCAAGAGTGATCTTCGCTTCCAAGGAAGTGCAGTCTTGGCCCTCCAAGAGGCCGCTGAGGCTTACTTGGTTGGACTCTTCGAGGATACCAACTTGTGTGCTATCCACGCCAAGCGTGTGACTATCATGCCCAAGGATATTCAGTTGGCCCGCCGCATCCGTGGAGAGCGCTCTTAAATACTTTGTTGTATTGGAGTACTTTCCATGATGCAGACTTGTGTGGCATTCAATCATGACTATCCAGATTGCGTACAGCAGGCACTCATCAAACCATTCGAACAAACAAACAAAACCGGAAACTCTTAGTTTCCACCCTGATCACCAAAGACCACCACCCACTGCTTCGTACAATATGGTTTCATGTGTAGAGTATTGTGCATTGATTATCGTACCGTACCGGTAGTTTTATTCGGTGGAAAAGTACTGCTAGTAGCACAAAAGGATGTCAGGTGCAGTCTTTCTACCCTGATCGAGACCTCCACCCACTGNATGCATTTCTCATGTTTGTCTCATTGTGTTGGCACCTTGCACTGCTTTGCTTTAAAAAGCCACAATATTAATTATGATTTATTGTTATGCACCAATAAACTTTGAAATTCCTTCACCCAACTGTGGTGCGTGGGTACCTTCCATATCTAGCCACATTATTACACAGTAGGTCTTCAACACGTCTCAAAATCCGAACATGCTTTCCCATAAGCCATCTGTGACAACGCCAGTTCTCGTTTCCGTGCACGATGTCTCCATGTCTGGGAGTGCCATCATCATACTCGAACCATGCCAACAACTTGCTCGTGATTTCAATCATAAAAAAACGAACCAAGAACTAGTGTCAACGTGATGACCGCCCAACCCTTGAAAACTTCCGAGCAGGCTCCACCATGGTATGGAGCAAGCGACAATTTAGAGAGTTCCCCTTTGCTTCCGTTTGGAAGCCCAGAAACTGACTCTGACCCTGATCTGCTAGATGAAATGGTGGCAGAAGCCATTTATAGTCTATTTGTCCTACAACAAGGACATTGGTATGATCTTGCCTCACATCCTGCCACCAATCCTAAACTTTGCCCAGAGAGGAGATTCAAGCGTCATCGCAATTACTATATCTATCAACTCAATCAATTCAGACATTGGTGGAAAACTAGCAGGTTGCTGGTCCGTTTGACTGGTGGTTATGAGTACTGTCTAAATGAAGATAATTGGACTCTGATGGCCAAATATCTCGTTTCCAAAAAGCGCCAAGCCAAAAAAGCACTTCGAAGCATGAAAGACATTGGGCAAGGAGGATATGCTCGGGACTTTCTCCAGAATGTTAAGAAGTTCACAAGAACTATTCGTCTCATTTTAGCAATTGCCAGAGGATTCGAAGCCAGGGTTGACAACCGATTCATGGAAGTTCTTCTAGCCGAGGCCTTGTAAGTTGTCTGGAACGTACAGTGCTTTGGGGGGCCTTGACATTTTCTCATTATCAGTCGTCTTTTCATTCCGATGTACATCAGTGCCTTCATGGGTAACAGATGTTCTCGTTGGATTGCACGTCGTATGGTGGATCGTTCTACCAAATATATTTGGTTGCCGTACGTTGGAGCACTCCTCTGTGAACCTAACCTAGACCAGCACAGTCGCCCCGTCATTGTTTCGATTGGATTTATCCGAGCGGTGCTCCCTTTCCTCTTTTCCTTCCAAGGAAGCAGATTTGGCCGTCAAGTCACCTACAATACTTACAAATTCGCAAATTTTCGTTGGAGAGCGGTGCAAAATCTTCATCATTTCAACGAGTATGCTGGTGTTTATCAGGATACCGTTCTAGATCCAGAACTGGAACTATTGGCGCAAACCATTGCTGGTGCGATTGGCCACGGAAGTGACGCCGTTGCTGTCCGGGAAAACATGCACAATCTCGGTTTTGGGCTGGTCGGCACTGGAAAAGGTGGGTACTGTATCTATACAAAGCGTGACATGCAGAATAAGACAATTCTTCGAGTCCATATGACTCCGTATGGGCCCAGCATTTTGAATGAAATGCCGCGATACCTTGTCTTGGAGAGAAGATTGTTGTCATCTGGTATGGGTACAATTCTCGATGCAGCGGCCCCGTGCTTGGCAACGGCGAGTGGTTTTACATACTCTGGTGCTTTCTTCAAAAGCCAAGAATGGGCAGCGCTGACGCAACGCTTCCATCAAACCTTGAACGATTATGAGACTGCTTGCAAACGCATGGGATCTGTGCCTCTGTTGCAACATGGGACTACGCATAACCCTCCAACTGATTTGTTCACCCTGAAAGAATTCATTCGGTCTGGACATGAACCAAAGAAACAGAGAAAAGATAAAAGGCGTTGGAAGGCACTTTCCAAAGAGGTGAAGAGATTGTCGTCTTTGGTAGCAAGATACCAGGCCAATGGAACTGCACCGAAACGCATTATCCTCTACTTGGAAGGCTTAGACTGTGCCGCGAAGTCTTCTACTGGAGGGCTCGTTTTGAGGGCATTGGAAGGATGTGGATACAGGGTTCGAATAGCTCAACATAATCGGCCGCCAACAGAGGAGCAGAAGACAAAACCTTGGATGGATCGTGGCCGGTTCCAGTACCCGGAAGATATGTACCAACCAGGAGAGGATACCCCAGAGTATACAGCAGTGGTATGGGATCGAGGCCCTGCGGGAGACTTTGTTTATGGAGCTTTCAAAGATTTGGAAGGTATGGAAAGGGAGGAAAAGTATGCCGAGTTCCGTGCATATGACGAAGCTTGTGAAAATCATGTCCTCTTCTGCAAACTCTTGTTTGTTACCGACAAAGACAGCATTGCAACCACGCTCGGAAAACGTTTAGCTCACAAGCAAATTGCCCGAGACTTGAGGACGTGGCTTGAAGCCAATTCCTTCTCCCACTCATTCTCTGGTTTGGATGAAATTGAACACCACATCGACCCAACCGATTTTGTGGCTTTCAACCGATACAAGCAGAACTTATCGCTCTTCACAGAATTCGCACGGGGAACCGATGCAGGATTTGGAGACGGCAATCCATGGACTGTAGTCAATACGTCCAATCGTCAAGTGGCACGACTTGCTTTGCTTCGAACATTTGAATCACAATTTGCAAGAATTTCGAGCCCACGTCGTTCGAAGATTTCATCGTCTGTCTCTATGTTCAAATTCACTTTTCCGAAGCTCAAAGATGATGCTATATGCAACTTTTTGACGGGAGACAAATATCAGCAAGTATCGTTCCGGGCCCTATTGCAAACACTTATTTTGCTGCTCCTCCTTTACTTCTACGCCTTCATCACATGGGAGGTTGACATCCGTCACGTTGTCGTTGATTGGTAGACTGAAGTGACTACTCTATTCTTGGACTTGTTCGATCCCAGCGAGCATTGTACTCTAAAAAAATGACTAAAACAATAAGAAGTCGCACCCTATGGTGTTGTGGTGCTGTCAAAACATGATACCATAGGAAAGATTGGAGGTTTACATACAAGTTAAGGTATCCATGTCCTTCGTTTAGGCCTTCAAAGGAATGAGGTCAAGGGTCTGCATGGCGGCCTCTGTAATGCGAGTTCCAGGTCCGAAGACGGCTCCAGCACTCTTTGTCTCATTCAATAGGAAGTCGTAGTCTTGAGGAGGGATAACTCCTCCAGCGACAACCTTGATGTGCTCAGCCCCCATCTCGGCCAAAACCTCCTTCAATGCAGGAAGGAGAGTCTTGTGTCCAGCAGCTTGCGAGGACACTCCAATGACGTGAACATCGGAATCAACGGCTTGAAGAGCTACCTCCTTAGGGGTTTGGAAAAGAGGACCAACATCAACATCGAAACCCAAATCAGCGAATCCACTGGCAATCACCTTAGCCCCACGGTCATGTCCATCTTGTCCCATCTTGGCGACAAGGATACGAGGACGACGTCCCTCCTTGGATTCAAATCCTACAACACGATCGAGGACAGCTTGGTATTCATCCTTCTTTGCGGTGTTTCCATCCCCGGCATTGTAAGAAGCACTGTAAGCGCCTTGAACCATACCAATTGTTGGCACATGTCTAGACCAGGCGTTCTCCAAAGCGAGCGACATTTCTCCCAAAGTACATCGCAAACGAGCACAGTCAATGCACAACTTCATGAGGTTGTTAGGGTTGTCACCAGGACTGGTGGATTCGGTCAACCGGGCACTGGCCTCCAACTTGGCAAGCGCCTCTTGGGCGGCAGCCTCGTCACGCTCGGCCTTCATCTTTTCCATTCTAGCGATTTGCTTGAGGCGGACCTGGGTGTTATCAATTTGAAGAACGTCAATTTGCTCTTTCTTGGCGTCTTCGTCGGACAAGCAGTACTTGTTGACACCGACGATAGTGTCCTGTCCAGAGTCGATACGTCCTTGCTTCTTGGTAGCACTCTCTTCAATTCGGAGCTTGGCGGTACCATTTTCAATGTAGGCAGTCATTCCACCGTTTGCCTCAACCTCGGCAAGGATCTCCTTGGCCTTGTAGTAAAGCTCATCGGTGAGGGATTCCATCATGTAACTTCCACCCCAAGGGTCAGCAACGTCACAAATTCCAGTCTCTTCTTGAAGAATGAGCTGAGTGTTACGGGCAACACGAGCAGATTGTTCGGTAGGCAAGCCTGCAATGGTAAAAGAAAAGAATGAGCGAAGAAAGGGGGACAAAGGAAATACTACAACTCAAGGGACGTACCGACAGCCTCATCGTACGAGTTGGTGTGAAGACTTTGGGTTCCTCCTTGAACGGCAGCCATGGCCTCAATGGTGGTACGGATGATGTTGTTCATGGGTTGGGCCTCAGTCAAAGAATATCCAGAAGTTTGACAATGAGTACGCAAAAGAAGGGACTTGGGGTTCTTTGGGGTGAACTTCTCTTGGACCATTTCAGCCCAAAGCCTTCGGCCGGCACGCATCTTGGCAATTTCGGTGTAGAATTGCTCGGAGATACCCCAGAAGAAGGATAGACGAGGAGCGACTTCGTCAACCTTCAATCCAGCGACATCAACGGCAGTTCGGATGTACTCCAAACCATCGGCAATGGTGAAGGCCATCTCAATGGCGGCATCTCCTCCAGCCTCTTGGATGTGGTATCCCGAAATGGAGATGGAGTTGAACTTGGGCATGTGTCCGGCAGTGAATCCCATGATATCTCCAATAATACGGTTGACAGAAGGCTCAGGAGGGTAGATGTATGTGTTTCGCACCATGAACTCCTTGAGAATATCGTTTTGGATGGTTCCCTTGAGGTTGGCCATGACCTCGGCGGGGTCCTTGTCGGGGTGTTGCTCAATAGCGGTTTGGACGTAGAAAGCCTGCATCACCACAACAATACCATCGTGTGAGAACAGCGAACGAACCAAAAAATGAGAACCCCCTTCTGGAATGCAAGACCTGTAGGAGGTAGTAACCAGCGTCCAGTTCCTGCAACAAACTTACCAAAGTAGGCAAAACAGCTCCGTTCATGGTCATACTAACAGAAACGTCCATGAGGTCGATTTCGTCAAAGAGAATCTTGGTATCTAGCAACGTGTCAATGGCGACTCCAGCCATACCCACGTCTCCGACAACACGGTCATGATCGGAATCATATCCACGGTGAGTAGGCAAATCAAAGGCCACAGAAAGACCTTGCTGGCCAGCAGCCAAGTTCTTCTTGTAGAAAGCGTTGGACTCCTCGGCGGTGGAGAATCCGGCATACTGACGGACAGTCCAGGGGCGGTAGGTGTACATGGTGGCGTAAGGTCCACGCTTGAAAGGAAAGACTCCGGGCATCTCAGGAGCATCCGAGTTGGTGTCCCAGTAGACGGGTTGCACAGCGACTCCTTCAGGAGTGATACGGTCCGTACGCAGCGTGTCGACGGAAACGTTCTTGGCGCGGGAGAGCTCCTTGTCTGCCAACGCTTCCCATTTTTGGACGGATTCTGGAAGCGAGGACATGGTTCGCAATTGGAGGGAAAGAGCAGGCTTGGCGGCCATGCGCTTCATAGCGGGAAGAACACGGGTAAGAGTCATGGTCAGTGGCGTCGTTCTCGGTGCTTTCTTCTTCTACTGAAAGAGGATCGATTGGCAACCTCACGTCGATTTTGTGACCCCTCTCGCCTGGGACCACTTCGCAATAGCGGAGAAGAAAGATTTTTTCGTGTCACACTCGCGATGTTTCCCGATCGAAAAACATCCGATACTACCTCTAACAAGAAGGCAAAACGAGCGCTATTAAGGAACGAAATTCTTGTTGCGCCCAAGTCGCTGCACCAGCTCCATTTATTCTAGTCAACCGAGTCACAATCGTTCCCTTGTAGGTACCTTTACTACTGCATGTTCTCGTTTGCCACCGTTGAGGTGGTTGAGGGTTCGCATATCTTTGTGCGGCGAGTACTCGTAGTGGTCATCGTATCTTTTAGTTGTATGGAGGATGATAATGTGGATTGGGCGTGTCGCATACTAGTATCAATTAGGGTAATGGCACTCCCCCACCCCAGAACTCTCATTTTTTGTCAAGGAGAGGGCGAACATTTCGTAGGGTAACGATTCCCTCCAAGAACGATTGGGAAAGAATTCCGAGGACTGCCTGACGATGGTTGGACATTTCATCATTCTTCCGCAGCAGCAGCAGCAAAGTCATTGTCGAACTGTCAAGAGTCAACCACAACAAGGAAACCTCAGACAACCTACTCGTACTGAATTAAACTAACAAGCAAGCACACAAACAACGCATCATGTCCGACCCTGATCCAACTCCTCCACCTCCCCCCACTCCTTCACCGCGTCCTTTTGATGCACTCAAGCAAGGTTCCGACGTAGGAAAGGACATTTCCGATTTCCTGGAAAGAGAAGTTTTCAACCGCAAAAAGTTTCATCCTGATGCTCCTGACTCTTACGATGCCGAGGCTGTCAATCGCATGACGCACAAGGAGGAACCTTCTGTGTCGGAACAAAATAAATCTCAACTTTCTAGTTTGGTGCAAATGTTCCAAGGACTCATGGACTCCAAAGGGTCCGATACCAGTGGGACTACCAAGGCCGCGTCCATTTTGGATGTTGCCAAGAAATTCAACCCTCCAGACCATGGCACCAACGCTGATCAAGACATGGACCTTGTATGGTCGCTCCTCCAAAAGGCCATCGAGCAATGGGAGGCAGTTGCCAAGGATACCACCGTCAAGGAAATTGATCCATTTGCCTTTCTCTACTATGTCGGAGTCGACGAGGCCCAAAAAACGCCTTCCTACAAACGACGAGGGCACAGATTTTATCCTTCTCTTGAGCCAGAAGCGCTTTATGACCTACATGATGGTCTCTACTTGGCCACCATCAGCTACATGCATAAAGTGGATGACATCACGGAGGCTTTGGAGGCTTTCCATGGATCACCTTGGGTCATGGTCTACTGCGATGTCAGCAGCAAGCCAGGGCAACCTGCACACTATATTTGCCTCAAACGTGAGCAAGAAAGGGTGGAAGAGCGAGCGTTTCGTTTCCCGTGGGAATCAGAAAGAGCTCTCGA
Organism: Nitzschia sp. Nitz4; assembly: GCA_013372465.1. Classification (NCBI taxonomy): domain Eukaryota; phylum Bacillariophyta; class Bacillariophyceae; order Bacillariales; family Bacillariaceae; genus Nitzschia; species Nitzschia sp. Nitz4. The sequence goes on along the minus strand of WXVQ01000379.1, from coordinate 1,341 downwards.
TGTGTTGCTTGTCGTCCGCGGAACCAAGGAGATCCCCGATGTGCTTAGTGATGCCTTGATTCAGGCTGAAACCTTCCGTGATGGCTCTGTCCATGGCGGTATCTACACTTCTGGGAAGTATCTCGTAGACAAGCACACACCTCTTCTCAAAGAACTGCTTAAAGAGTCCAAACGAGACAAGATTCGTCTCTCCCTGATTGGGCACAGTCTAGGTGCAGGTGCTGCCGCCATTGCTTGTATGGAGTTTAACAATCTTCCCTTTGTGGAAGCTAAGGCAGTTGGATTCGGATGTCCTCCTGTCTTGTCCAAAAACCTTTCCGAGTCCACCAAGGACTGTATTACCACTGTGATTTGCGATGCGGATGTCGTTCCAAGAATGAGTGGAGCAACCATTGCCAACTTGGTTGCCAATGTCATGTCAGTATCCTATACAGACATGGCTGTCCAAGATGTTGAACAAATCATACAAGCAGTCGAAGAGAATACGTTCATCAAATTGAGCAAGGAACAGAAGGAGGGAATGATTGGATACGTGCGAAAAGAGTTGGACGAGGACTTCGAGAATCACAAAGTCGTAGATTACGAGCCCAAAGAAGTTGTGTTGTTTCCACCAGGGAAATGCATCCACCTCTATAGGGATGGCGTTGGAGTGTCTGGATCCTATGTACCATGGTACGTATCAGTTTGCACCAACTACTCGTAGCTGTAGCCATCCATGTCCCTTTGTTCGTCGCCTTACCCTCCCATTCTGTTTTGTTCCCGTCAGCACCTTTTTTCGAGAGATTGATATCTGCAGGACCATGGTTGCAGATCATACCACAGCAGGAGGTTATGATGCTCTCATGTGTAAAATGATGAGGGATCACTTGAAACAGCAGAACTTCAAGTTCCGACATGATCTTGGTATCGTTGACAACAAATGTTAGTAAATGAGAAGGGTTCTGCAGATTTGGTGCATACGAACGTATGAGTACTGACATGCAACAAAACACAATACAAAAGCAGAGACGCACGGACAACAACAAACTACACAATACCAGCACCCTAATGTAACATACAATAGTGAGGAACGATACGATATTCAATGCACGAAACAAGAAACCATATACGATGCAGTGGGTGGAGGTCTCGATCAGGGTAGAACGACTGCACCTGACATCCTTTTGTGCTACTAGCAGTACTTTTCCACCTGGCAGCACGAGGTACATGAAAGGAAAACACTTGTATAGGTGGAGCCTGCTCGGAAGTTTTCAAGGGTTGGTCAGTCATCACGTTGACACTAGTTCTTGGTTCGTTTTTTTTTATGATTGAAATCACGAGCAAGTTGTTGGCATGGTTCGA